>CM031582.1:8282384-8463295 GCA_018467065.1 Ephestia elutella
ATGTGATTATTTATTAGTATAAAGTTGTTGTACAGTGAGAATTTTTATTTTTACGAGACGAGCGAAGTAACAATTAGTTATATTTCGTCTAATCGGTATAAATTGGGAATATATTTGTACGCGAATGTAGTCATTGCTGTCCGGTGATTAAGTTTATTATTTTTTTTTGCCTTTTAAACGTTTATTAGGATGATAGGATGAGGTATATCTATAGGCTCTGCATCATCTACAGACAGAAAAAGAAGAACGTAGACGTTTGTTTTAATATTGTTATAGAGCTATTATTATGTTATTATTTTTTTTAATATCTGTATCTCGAATTTGTTTGTCCTCAGATTTACCATGATTGTAAGATGTTATGAAAATCGCCTTGAGCACTAAAGCTCAACTTTTTTTAAAACATAATTTTATCCAAAACAGGTATTTATATTTTAATAGACAAAACAACCTGTGTTTAGAAGATCGACAAGCATTGAACGGTAGATCATTGGATAAGAACAGTTTTTATAATAGGTGAATAAAATATTTGATTATATAATTACCGGATAGCTTTCGAATGTAAGCTTGTATGTCCAAATCGAAATCATTGTCCATGTCCAAGTCACCAGGTACTAAGATCTATTAACATCATGTTTTTGTAACATAGGTAGTTCCTCTTAAAATGTCTATTCAGATATAAGCGAGCTACTATGGTACCTACTAAGTATGCTTGGTATGTACGTAGGTATGTCATAACTCCTAGTTATCAACGATGAAGAAGAAGAAGAACGAACGTTGAAGTCTGGTCTACGATATGATACCTAATATTGGTATTATTCGATTAAAATAGTTTGTAACACTTATATTTGAATGGGTTCTAGAAAATATTAAAGTACCGTCAGATAAGGTAGAGTGGTTGAATAGAATAGACGTCGGCATAAAGAATGATGTAAATATGTTTTAGTTTTGTACCGCAAAATACAATTCCTTAGTGCTTCCATAAGATAAATTTATGGAATTAATTTTTAAGCAGGTGATGTAAAAGACAAATTAGATTTTGAGCGATTGTAATTATAATGATTCGCAAATTTCAGATAAGGAATTATTTCAATCCGTTTTTTATGAGCATATGGTACGGTTAATAAAAATATGGCCTATAAATACTTTTAGCACTTTTTTCCGCCAATTTTCATTAAAATAGTATTATATTCTCCAAGCTACAAACAACTATTAAAATTGTAATAATTTTTGAATTTTCGAAAAATTTTGAACTTTAGAAGAATTTCTTTTTTGAATATTAAATTGGAAATTTTCATTCCTCGTCAAATTCAACCGTGCCATAATCGATTAGATCTTTCATTAGTATTTCAACTATTATCAATATTTAATGTATATACATACGGCTTACATCAAGACATACAGAAAATCATCTTATCATCTTGTATGTCTTTAAAAACATTGTTGTTGTTACCTTTAAAGCAGAGTATCCACTAGGCAACATGTGCCGCATTACCAGTGGATACGCAGCTTAAGAAAAGCAAAAAGTACATGCACATTCTTAAAATAGTTATATTAAACCGAACGTGACTAGTCGCCTTAATGCACGTTTGGATATAGATTAGTAAAAGGATTATCAATAGGTACCTATTATAAAAAGCCATATCTTTAATAGGCTCTATCTAACTCTATCTGGCTTGTGGCCTAATTTTATGGTAATAGAATAAATAATCCAATATGTTTACCGGTCGGCTTTTTAATAATGTTACATTCAAATAGTGGTGTGCTGTTCTCGAAAATTTCATGAAAAACGGAAACTTTCTTGGAAATCTATCGAAAATATTCTCGAAAACGAAAAATTTTCATAAAAAACCGTAAAATTCCATCGTTTTTTTTCGAGAACAGGAAATTTTTCGGCGGCACATCGCAACATACAAATAATAAATCTTTTAATTACTACCTTATGCAAGCAAATTGGGAAAGTGATATTGCGCACAAATACGAAGAACCTAAACACAAGTAAATCAAGAATTACCCCAAAATATACGTATAAGTAGGTTAATATAACTTAAATACCCACTTACCAGTCTATTAAGTATATAGCCCAGTCAGATTTAGATTTTATATAGTCAGTCAGTTATATAGGATAAAAACATAACTTACTTTATTCTTACACTTTTCGACTTGAACAGATACCTATATATTTTTAATTTAATTGAATTTCTAAACAAATGCACAAGATCACAATCTCAATTTTCTTAGCTTGCACTACGGTTCCATCAAAGGTCATGCATTAATATTAAGTACTTCTATCATCGATAAAATATTACTTCTATGCATTAGTTATAAGCATTAGTTTCCATATATCTTAACCATAAGTACAAAATCTATTCCTAACTTATTAGAATGATTAGATGATATTATTATATTTGGGTGGCGCGTTATTCCACATTGTTGTATAGTAAACGGAAGTGTTTTATGTATGAACAGTATTTTTTAAACTTTCACTCTTGAAACTCATAATTATTTATAATAACCATAAGAAATTTGTAAATTTTTAGATTGATTCATTTTTTAACATTAATTGTGAAATTAAAATTTTACATAAGTTGTTATGCACTTTAATATTTACTTGTTTATTGTCAATTTAGAAAAAAGGTTAGGCACATTTAATAAATACATTAGTGCAAGACAAATTATTATTGGATAGTCAACTCTTACCTGCTGGCAATTTATTTGACACAATAGGTATATGTGAAAATGAAATTTCTCATGTAAAAAATAACTGGTTAGGAATATATAATTTTTCTACCCAATGTAAATATTATTTGTAAGCTGTTGTATGCGTCTATATTTAAGTTGAAATGTTATCATCGTATGAATGAACTGTGTTTGGAAATATTGGATGGATCTATCACATTTTTGCTCTCTTTAAAACATTTTACTTAACTCTGATAGAATTAATGTTAACCAAAGGACGTAAGTTATTTTTACAGAACATGATGTTTCTATAGTCCTCAAATATATATGTTAATGTCGCAGTCATCTGGTTTAATCTGCAATTTGATTGAATGACTAGCTCGTTCATTGAATGACTGTATTCAATTGAATGACTAGGCTAAACGTTGATTGAACAAGCGTCACTCAACGTCCAACTAGTTAGCGGATTGTAACATAGCCCTTTGAACAGGTCGGACGTAAAATCAGTCAAGTGATTCAAATTTAATTCAATTTCTTCCGACTGCGGCGCTAGTAGTCACCAAAACAAATATGACGTCAAACAGCTCGCACAGAAACCACTGTATTGATATTTTTTTTCCATTAAATTAGCTTTAAAGTGCGTTTTTGTAATAAAATAGTGTGACAGCATGGATTTACCTATTATTACGCCGCCGCCGGCTATTTAGTCTCTTTTTTTATCTAAAGTAAGGTTACCTTGTTATTTTGCGAACTTATAATCATCCTTATCAAATATTACAAAGTCTTACAGATCCTATTTAACGAGACATTTTATAATTCATTTATTTTTATTGAAAGTAAGGTTAACTTTTAATTTGCGAACTCATGGTCAGATGGTCACCCTAACCAAAAGTCGGCTATATCCCATTCAACGACATCTCTTAATGACGTTCAGCCAAGACGTTGAACGTTACATTCAACGACTTGACGAGTTGTCCTTTAGACAATCAATTGAATACCGTCATTCAATGAACGAGCTAGTCATTCAATCAAATGGCAAATTCAACCAGATGACTGCGACATATAATATCAGAATAAGGTATTTTATACTTTGTAAGAAAAGTAGTTGGAGCTTACAAAACAATAACTTTTTCTGGTTTGTATGTGGTATGTCGAGTGTAGCAAAGTAATATGGAAAAATATCAAATCAATAAATCACGAAGAAAATTGTAAAAGTCAGAACTAAATAAGATTTCGATTCGGGGCATCACAAATAGTGTTAAGTAACTGAATATAAACCCTGTAGGTATATACTGTACGTAAAGGCAGTATTTGGACATTTTGGCCCGTATCCAATGTTTTGTTTAAATATTTTTCTGTAGGTACCAAACGATTAAAGTAGTTTTAAAGAAACCAATGATTTGCTCTTAGGCTGAGTTAGATACGTATGAACGTTAGTTAGTATGGAATGAATATTAGACCAAAAAGTAATGGCCTATGAATGTAACTGAAATGGTGCTATAGTCCTCTAGATTCGATCTCATATCATGTGAGACATGCATGCGTAACTTATTGCTATTACGAGAAAGTTGTGTTATAGATTTCAAGTAACTGAATTGGTTGTGTTTACATATTGTTAAACAAATTATTCTTAGTACTTATAGAGAATAAATTACCTATTTAATACAAGTGTTTTATTGTACTCTTATTTATTTATTTTACATAGTACCTAGTGGAAATCGCTAGTTTCTACCTATCAAAGTCAAAGTCAAATTTTTTTATTGAGACTTGGCCTTCAAAGAAGGCTCTTTTTCACGTCGATAACTAATTATTTAATCATAATATACTAGTAGTTCGCCGCGAACTTAGACCTCGCGATTTTTACTCGCGTTTTTATTGATTTACTCTTACGTATGTATAGTATATGACTGAAGACTGCTGATGGGCAGGGTAAAACACAGTTAAAGAAATAGTATAATTTACAATATAAAAAAATTGGAAGACCTCTTAATAGCCCAGGCGCTAAAATAGTATTAATCAATCATCAAAAAAATAGGTATACAAAATCTTGGGTACACCCACATATTACAAATTATTGTTTAAAAAACAATCATTTTACGAACAACTCTTAAGTCTTTCCGGGTGGTCATAAAATAAATAACCTGCACCTAACTTCTTTTCCGCCCTCAGTCTTTCTGGGTGATCATAAAAAAATAACCTAAACCTAACTTTTTTCCACCTTTAAAGTCTTTCCGGGTGGTCATAAAATAAATAACCTAAACCTGACTTCTTCTCCGCTCTCCAAGTCTTTCCGGGTGGTCATAAAAAAAATTACCTGAACCTAACTTTTTTCCGCCGTCAAAGTCTTTCCGGGTGGTCATAAAAAAAATAACCTGAACCTAACTTCTTTTCCGCCCTCAAAGTCTTTCGGGTGGTCATAAAAAAAATAACCTGGACCTAACTTCTTTTTCGCCCTCAAAGTCTTTCCGGGTGGTAGTAAAAAAAACCAACCCGAACCCAACTTATAATCTCTCAAGTCTTTTCGGGTGGCCATAAAAAAAAATAACCTGAACCCAACTTATTTTCTGCCCTTAAGTCTTTTCGGATAGTCATAAAAAAAATAACCTGAGCCTAACTTACAGCTCAGATCGTTTGGAGACAAACTTTCTTTTTTTTTATAAAAAAATAAAAAATGTTTATTTACTCCACAACAAATTGCCTTGGACTACATTACATAGGTATGTGATAAACATTAATTAAATTTAATACCATAAAGGACAGTATCGTTGTGGAGATCTGGTGTCCGCGCTAGGTATCAAAGATCCTGTGTTGCAGGTTACCAGGTCCCCCACCCGGTGTGACACAATAAAAGGTATTAGCATGTTGATATCACGTCACAATACGATTTGTGAGTTAATTAACAAATAAAAGACGAGTAATGACTTCTGTACCTAACCCTACGATGAAAATCTTGGGATCAGTAAGTTTAAACTTGAAACTTCATATCTTCTAGTTTTGGTAAATAATATTTATCAAACGATGTATTTGCCATAAGATATTTTGTCTAATGTTGTTTTACCAATTGAAAATTTAGTTAAATAATTTGTTAGTAAAATGATAATTTGAAAAAAAAAAAAAATTGTCTAGTAATTAGTTTGTAAAATGATCCATTAATGAGTTTGTCAAAGCATATGTTTTTCAAATGTATAGTTTTACAAAGTTGTTTATAAAATGATTGTTTTTTAAATAATAATTTGTAATATGAGGGTGTACCTTACAAATCATCTACAAGTCTACAACCACTGCTTAGATCTGATTTCGACTTTTCTAACATAATTCAGTTCCCTAAGTAAAATGTAGATGGCGCTATCCAAAGTTAGAACACGCTATGGTTTCGTTTGCTACATAATCGCGGACATTTTTATTAATATTTCAAAAACTACTGAACCGATTTTGATGCCCAACGAACTTGAAAATTCTATTGATATTTCTTACATGCCTACCAAATTTCATCAAAATCAGACCATCGGTTCGGCAGTTATCGCGGTACAAACATACATACATACATACATACAAACAATGTGTTTCGCCCCCAACTCGATTTAGAGACCTTCGCTCGCTTCGCTCGCTCGGTCAATTATGTGTCAAAGCTACAAACTACTAGCATTTCGGAACGACCACTGCTGAGAAGAAATGCCGAAAGAAACTCATGAAACAGTCTTGGTCGCCTAGCATGCCAGATTCATTATTCTTGCTATTCATTAAGATTGTGTACAGTCAAAACTAAAATAAAACTAGTAGTTCGCCGCGAACTTAGACCTCGCGATTATTACTCGCGTTTTTATTGATATACTCTGATTTCGACTTTTCTAACATAATTCAGTTCCCTAAATAAAATCTAGATGGCGTTATCCAAAGTTAGAACACGCTATGGTTTCGTTTGCTACATAATCGCGGACATTTTTATTAATATTTCAAAAACTACTGAACCGATTTTGATGCCCAACGAACTTGAAAATTCTATTGATATTTCCTACATGCCTACCAAATTTCATCAAAATTGGACCATCGGTTCGGCAGTTATCGCGGTACAAACATACATACATACATACATACAAACAATGTGTTTCGCCCCCAACTCGATTTAGAGACCTTCGCTCGCTTCGCTCGCTCGGTCAATAAAATATAAGAAAAAATAATAATAATATAATAAAACATGTTATATTTGTGATCAAATAACCACAATGAATTGGTTAAGAATAAAAAATAAAAATAAAATTCGAGTCAGGATCGAACCAAGATCCCCCTGGCAACACCCGTTCACGAGTTAACGCGTGGTTCAGCCATCGCAAAACTCAACCATAATAGAGGGATCCTTACGACCCGGCCCACGGGGAATAGGCGTGATAATATGTAGGTACCTATGTATATATGCATCAATCAATCAATAAATTCAAGAACTTCGTTCTTGTCGGTGGAGTAATGTATGCATGCAGTCCTAATTAACTGCATAGGAAAATATTATTCCGGTTTGTTCCCGATGAGTCATAGGTACCAAGATTAGTAACACTGAGACTCAAAGGGAAAAAAAGTATCGATGAGTCACAGTATTACTTATTGCAACTGATGTTTTTCCCAATGAGTCACACTCTTACTCATCGGCACTCTGTACTCCCGTTGAGTAACACCGTTACTAAACGAACTCTGTATTCCCGTTAAGTATAAGAAATTAAAGATAACAATTGAAAATATTAAAGTATTGTATATTGTAATAATACCTATATTATGATTTATGGATTACAGAATAGGAAGCAATCCATATTACGGAAAAACTAATTGAAATTGTTATTTTCAATAGATGTATTAGGTATCTACTTACTTTACATAACATAAGAATCATAGACTAAAATGTGCAGTTACAATATCTTCAGTACCTATATTTCTTTATAATTAAGAAAATAAAAATTCTGTTATATTTTGCTTCATTATGTTACATGTAATAAATTTATTGAGAACTAGCTGTTGCCCGCGGCTTCGCACGCGTAAGTTTCGCTTCGTAGTAACCTAAACTCCAGTACTCAAAATTTCAGCCGTTATCCCGCGTCCCGCGGGAATAAATGTTGATGAACGGGAACAGATGTTCCAGATCTGCAATATTTAAACGTCAGTAGAAAATGCTCATCAGGTTGAACAACTTTTGCTAAGGCGCCATTTCCATATATGTAATAGTGTAGCTGGTCTCTTGGAGTTCTTCATCAGATCATCCTGATCTTCGATTTGTATACGTCAACAGAAAATGCTCGTCAGATTGATAAACTTTTGCTAAGGTACCATTTCCATATTTCTTATAGTTTGGCTGTTCTGTTATGGTTCTTCATCAGGTGTTCCAGTTTTCAAAATCAATTATAGCCTATATGTTGCCCAGGCTTAATAGCTATACAACAAAAAAAGTTTCATTCAAATCCGTCCAGTTGTTTTTGCGTGAAACGCGTACATACATACAGACAGACAGACAAGAAATTCCAAAAAAATATTTTTGCTTTCTATTATTCTTTTTAGGTGTCCCTCTATCCATTTCAGTCAAAAATACTAAATGTACAGACAAAATATTTTTACTGTTTTATTATATGTATAGATAACATTTTCAAAGCTCCCGTGGGAATTTCGGGATAAAAAGTACCTTATGTGCTATTCCCGGTATTTTTCTACCCGTATACCAAATTTCATCGAAATCCGTCCAGTAGATTTTGCGTGATTGAGTGACAAACATCCTCAGAAATTCACAAACTCACATTCAAACTTTCGCATTTATAATATTAGTAGTATAGTAGGATTTCGAACCATAGCCTTGCTAACTTGCTATTTATGTAGTTGTCAATGAAATCCCGCTAGATTGCGAAAATCCTACACTATGCGTCGTCGGTACGTATGACAGACAATCACTCAAACTGTTACATCAAATGAGATTTTTTTAGTAATGCTCCCTGGCATTGATGAACAATTCTATACAGTCGAAGCGCCGCCGCCATTATTTGGCGAATTAAAACAATATTTTTTTATAATTAATTGGCCGAACCAAAAAATCCAAGATTTTTTCTGGATAATGTTCAAGCATTTTTTTAAATTTCATATATTGCCTATTCTTAAAATAAGAAAAAGAAGATGCTAATTAATGACATAATAGTTTTTTAGTGTTCCGAAGTAAACACAAGGAACCCTTATAGTTTCGTCATGTCTGTCCGTCCGTCCGTCTGCGGCTTAGCTCAGAGACTACTAGTACTAGAAAACTGTAATTTGGTAGATATACATATTTATTACGCGTAGTTAACTGTAGAATAAAATTACGAAAAAAATTTTTAAGGAGCCTCCCCTACACCTAAAGTGGGAATGTTTTTTTTCTTTCGATTATACCATTGTGTGGGGTATCATTTGATAGGTCAAATGATATGGTCTATATAATGATCTTCACATACTTGTGAAGACCATTTTTTGATTCGGGAATCCGTTTGCGAAATATTTAACTTTAAAGTGCTAAATTTTGTTAGCGCCAAGTGTCCTCCCCCCTCGAACAGGAAAATGATGGAGGGTACATGAAAAAATTATAATAACTAGCATATACATAAAATGAATTTAAAAAGTCTTACGGTTATGTAGACTTTACACGTTCAACTTACAAAATTGATTTTAATATAAAAAATATTCGTAGGAAAAATTTTCATTCTGATGATACGTTATTTTTATTTTCCTTAGTTATATAAAACTGTAAGTAAAATATAAGTTCATGTATCCGCATTTCTACAGGATAGGTACCTTCGGAACCATACATTGCGCGTGGCCCGACACGCACTTGACCAATTATTATTTGAATAATTTCAAATTTGGCGTCTTCCTCTCTGGCGTCTTCTTCCGCGCCGTCAGCTTTCTGCTGCTGCCTCTTTTCTTAAAGCAAGGAAAACCTATGGGGTAGGTAAGTTTATATGTAATATTTAAATATACTTACAACTTTTATGAATAGAGATTTATTTGCTTTGCTATTCAATGTACACGTTTCCATTTGTTTTGTTCCATTTGGCTTAATATTCTTTCCACTTGACATTTCACATAACAATTCAATGTATCTATATTGGTCCACATAGATAGTTCCTTGCAAGACATATGTTGTAAAGTGACGTCTTTGGAGAAAATGCAGCAGTGGAGTTTGTTGCGCTCTGTCGCCTCTTCTCCACTTGCGTTTTGGAGTCAGTAGTAACCTTGGCTTAGGTAATTTTCTGACGTCAACTAACTAATCTAGCACGATTTAAAAGCGCTATTTTTAAACTTATTTATACTTTGACTTTACTCTTTTGCAGTTAAAAAATAGGACGAATAAACTTAACCGTGATGCGTCTGGGGAGGTGCATAGCATTTCTGGCAGCCGCTGCTTTCCTGCTGCCCTTCACCATCTTGCTCATGGTAGCTAACCAGCAGTACCATCCACCACCATCCACCTACAACACCAAAAGAGTTTTTTATCAGGAGGTAAGGTTTTTTAACTTCTATGTGTAATGTAATTCCCGTAGTTCTTGGACGTAAAATGTTATATAAAACACTAGCTGTCGCCCGCGGCTTCGCCCGCGTGAGTTTCGCTTAGATGAAAAATCTCTCTTGGAACTTTTCATCAGATGTTCCAGATCTTCAATTTTTATACGTCAGCAGAAAATGCTCATCAGGTTGAACGATTTTTGCTAAGGCGCCATTTCCATATATGTTATAGTGTAGCTGGTCTCTTGGAGCTTTTCATCAGATGTTCCAGATCTTCAATTTTTATACGTCGGCAGAAAATGCTCATCAGGTTGAACGATTTTTGTTAAGGCACCATTTCCATATTACTTATAGTTTAGCTGTTCCGTTATGGTTCTTCATCAGGTGTTCCAGTTTTCAAAATAAATTATAGCCTATATGTTGCCCAGGCTTAATAGCTATACAACAAAAAAAGTTTCATTCAAATCCGTCCAGTAGTTTTTGCGTGAAACGCGTACATACATACAGACAGACAGACAGACAGACAGACAGACAGACAGACAGACAGACAGACAAGAAATTCCAAAAAAATTTTTTTGCTTTCTATTGTTCTTTTTAGGTCTCCCTCTATCCATTTCAGTCAAAAATATTAAATGTACAGACAAAATATTTTTACTGTTTTATTATATGTATAGATTAGCTGTACCCTCGGCTTCACCCGCGCGAATTAGTTTTTCACTTATTACACCCTCTCAGGGGTTCAATGTCCAAAACTAACCTCTGCAAAATTTCAGGTTTTTACGTTCACCGGTTTCTTTTCTGCATTGATATACCAATCAGTCGAAGTCTAATATATTTATATAGATTAAATAATAGTAACTCGCAAAAACGTACATTCTTTAAAACAAATGCGCATTAGCAAATAACAATCGTGAATCATTATTATAATAAACTAACTGTTGCCCGCGCCTTCGCCCGCATGAGTTTTGCTTAGATGAAAAATCTTTGTGTTCCAAACTGTAGTAACCTAAACTCCAGTACCTTCTTAAAATTTCAGCCATTTGGATGTCCCGTGTTCCGCGGGAATATATGTTGATGAATGGGAACAGATGTTCCAGATCTTCAATATTTATACGTCAGTAGAAAATGCTCATCAGGTTGAACGACTTTTGCTAAAGCGCCATTTCCATATACGATACGTTATAGTGTAGCTGGTCTCTTGCTTCTTCGTCAGTTCTTCATCAGGTGTTACAGATCTTTAATTTTTATACGTCATCAGAAAATGCTCATCAGGTTGAACGACTTTTCTTAAGGAACCATTTCCATATTTCTTACAGTTTATATGTTCTGTTTTGATTCTTCATCAGTTGTTCCAGTTTTAAAAATCAATTATAGCCTAAATGTTGCCTAGGCTTAATAGCTATACAACAAAAAAAGTTTCATCCAAATCGGTTCAGCACTTTCGGAGATTAGCGTGATCATACATACACAAAGACACAGCTTTTGCCCGCGGCTTTGTCCGCGTGAATTTCCCACGGGAACAGTGCTTTTTCCCAGAAGTACAGAAAAAGACTGGGTCCTATGTCCTTTTCAGTACTTCTGACTATGTTTAATGTGTATGCGAAATTTCAGGAAGATTGGTTCAGATAGAGCGTGAAGAGGTAACAAACTCACTTTCGCATTTATAATATTACTAGCCACGCCCCGGGGCTTCGCTCCTGTGGGAATTTCGGGATAAAAAGTACCCTATGTGATATTACCGGTATTTTTCTACCCGTATACCAAATTTCATCGAAAACGCCGTGATTGAAACATTAATTTCTTTTTTCAGAACGACATCTATAAATTGAACGGGACGTATTACGTGTCCTCGTACGCGGTTACCACTACGCAGATACAGGTAAACAGCTTGGGATTTATCGCACTTGCCATCTCCGTCCATTATGTTGACAACTTCACTCGGCAATTTTCTCATTTCACGAATTTTAGATGAAAGATACACAGAAGCTTCATTTTTTAGTCAGGGATGCACTTTGCATCCCAGTCGATAAAAAAGTATGTATCACAGTTACGCTCATTTTGGTTACTGTTGAACTTTATAAGTCAAATGTTTGATTTACTTGTAAATTGACCCCAAAATAGATCTGGGCCTCAACTCCAAGCCAATAAATATTAAAAACCAAAAAAAAAAAGTGAGTTTGTTTGTTACCTCCTTGCGCTTTATCTACCGAATCAATCTTCCTGATATTTCGCGTACACAAAGTTAAAGTATACTGAGAGTCCTTCTCAGTACTTCTAAGTATGTACCTTTAGGTACCTTTCATCCCGGGAAAAAGCAATGTTCCCGTGGGAAATTACGAGGGCGAAGCCGCGGGCAAAAGCTAGGAATAAAAAATGCAATCCGGGTGACGGGCCTTGCCTTTTTGGCATCCCGGGTTTGCTTGTTGTTGCACAAGTATTTCCAAACACACATCTCAAAGTAGGTAATTTTGGGAAAGCTGTAAAAAAAAAGAAAATACACACACATTACAACAATTTTAAATTGTAGATACCTACCTATCGCAGTTTATCGATACACGACTGCACCATCGACACACTAACATCACTAAATCTAGATGTTGGACGGAATTATCACTCGACTAATCCGTGTTTCTATAGGCGACCGGACTTATGTTGGTAAACAAATCCAAAAATGACATTATAATAAAATGTATGAATTTTTGTTTAATCTATAATCATATGACAATAATTTAGGTACTTATAAGAGAAATGTAACACCATCTTTCTGTAAATTGTTGTATAGTGGACGTTTTGATACGGTGGACATTTTAATATAGTGGTCATTTTGTGACTAAAGGAAATAAATGTCCCAGACCTCTTTTTGCAGCACAAACTGAACAATTCGGTTTTTTTTTATATTGCGGCCTATATGTCATTTACACTGACTGATGGATTCTGTACTTAACCTAAATTCTTGTTATCTTCTCATTTTAGTCCCTGAAATTACCATATAGCTGAACTTACGTCTCCTTGTTCCAGTACATGTTCGAGAACGGCACCCAGCACGATGGTCTGCTGAGCAAAGACAAGTTCATGGAGGTGAACGCTCGGATGATCGCCAGGAGGGAGTTCTTGACTAGTGAGTGCGCCAGGCTCGGCTTGGACGGCTCGGCAAGCAAGGCCTACGCGTGGGAGTACCTTATTAATAGGCAGTACCATGTCATATGGTGAGTGTAGAGAATCAACCCTATGATTTTTTTAGTATCCCGTCATACATTTGATTAACTACGTGATAAGTCCTAGCTGGCATAGTATAATAGAAAGCCCATTCCCTATGTCGTGTAGGGTAGACCGGGGACAATTGTACCATTTTGCCTTTGGCGCTGAATTGCTAGTTGTTTCTTAATATTTATTAAATAGTGTTAATACTCAACGATACCTATGTTAGTTAGCTAGAGGGTAGAACCATTCTTATGGCTATAGAAACAGTATAAACATATAATTTTTTATTTGAATAGAATTGGGAAATTGGTACAATTGTACCCCATTACGGGGTAAATTGTACCAAAGTTTTGAGGAAATAAAACACTGTTTTTAAGCAAAGAAATGTATTTCTGAATATGACGTTAACTCGGCGGTACAAACTTTAATGTAACTACAATTAAAAGACAAAAAATTTCACACAACTAACTGAAATAACTTTCGTTAACTTGAAAAACATAAAACATAATTTTTTTCTTCTCTAGCAACAAATTCTATAATAACGACTTTAAAACATGGTTAATTAAGTCATAGAAGCTACTATATTGCTGTTATAATTGTGATAAACAACAAAAAAACACGCAAATAATCAATTATCATATTGTATGGAAAGGCACATGTAACAATTGTCCCCTTGGTACAACTATCCCCTGGTACAATAGTCAGAAACTGGCTAATATTTTTCCTTATATAATATTATAATCAAAATATAAATATTCCGATAGAATACAAGACAGGCGATATGACGAATCGGTGCAAATTATATTTTGTAAACTATATAATCTCATACCTTTTAAAATTTTTGACCCGAATAAATAAATAGGAAGATTTACATAATTAAACGGTCTTATGGGGTCAATTGTACCACGGGGACAGTTGTACCGGTACAACCATACCCAAGAAATTGTAACAATTGTCCCCACAAGGTCATTTTGACAACAAAGGTAAATTACTTGTGAATACGAGCACTATATGACACAAAAACTATTAAAATGCATTGTCGTCAATTATACTAAGCGTTTAAACTATCACCAAGTAAAAAATACAGCTTAGATTTTCTGATATAACTAAAAAATATTACATCAAAAAACTTACTTTTGATGTGCAGAAATTTCTCCTCGCCGCGACACTCGCCTGCTTCGTGCCACATTCGCGCGAGACAGGCGGGTGAGAGGCCCGCGTTCGGAGGCGCGCTTGATTCAGTCACACAACAATACGACGCTTAGTTTAGAAGATATTTGCGATGGTTCAATCGTCCCCTGGTACAATTGTACCCGGTCTACCCTACGTGTATTTCCGTATGCGGCTTTACACTCATCAAATGATTTCATGTTATGAGACTACTCATGGATTTGGAGCTTCGTTTTCATCCTCACATAGCAGAGGTTGTGCGCAACTGTTTTTACCGCCTTAGAATCCTATCCTAAATCCTAAATATTATACATGCGAAAGTGAGTTTGTTTGTTTGTTGGTTTGTTTCTTTGTTACCACTTCACGCTTTATCTACTGAACCAATCTTCCTGAAATTTCGCATACACATAGCTGGAAGTACGTAGATGGACATACCTTTCACCGCGACTATATATATGACTACCGCTCCGGATGGTACCTGGTTCAAAGGTTATCTATAGCTATTCAGAGGGGAAACGCGGCAAGCGTTATGGGTACCTTTGAGCCGGGTACAATCCGGGGTGGCATTTTTGACTAATTTATTTTACTATTATATTATTTTTAAGATTATTTTATACTGACGAAACTATTTGTGAATATTTTTTTTTTGTAAATAAATATTGACAAAGCTTAGTTACATTTTATTTATATTATACTAGCTTTTGCCCGCGGCTTCGCCCGCGTGAATTTCCCACGGGAACAGTGCTTTTTCCCGGGATAAAAAGTAGCCTATGTGCTATTCCAGGTCATTATCTACCTCTGTACCAAATTTCATCGAAATCCGTCCAGTAGATTTTGCGTGATTGAGTAACAAACATCCTCACAAACTCACAAACTCACAAATTCACAAACTCACAAACTCACAAACTCACATCAAAACATTCGCATTTATAATATTAGTATGGATTTTCACCGCGGGAAAAAGCACTGTTCCCGTGGGAAATTCACGCGGGCGAAAGCTAGTGCTAGTACTCTATAAAATTAGAAAATATCTTAGTCCTAATTTGCGTATAACTCTTACAGAATCTTTAATTTTATCTAAATTCAATTACGCTGATGTTGTTTATGGAAGTTTCAAAACGCCTGTGCTCGATACTGCTTTAGCATTCCACTAAGAACTCATGTTAGTCCATTTTTAAATTCTGCAAATATTCTCAATATGTCATCACGTCGCGTCGATACGTTCACTTAGCAACTTTACTTCTAGATCTCGCCATGGCTTTCTTGCCGTTCATAGCCATAAGTAAGTTAGTAGCGTTCGAGTGGTGTTTCAAGTATGCCGCTTCAAAAATCTGGAATAATTTGCCTCCACCATTACGACATATCTCTTGCATAAATGGTTTTCGTAAACGAGTGAAATAATTAATATTATCGCGGCAACTTGATGGATCTCCCATAAACTACTTCTGATTTTAACCTAAATTGTTTCCTTCTTTGTTCTACTCACTTCTTTTTTTTGTACACCAACTTCTAATAACTATTATAGATGACTTCTAATAATAACTATGCTTAAGGATATTCAACTTTCAGAAATAATACAAAAACTACTGCCCAAGCCACCTTTCTACAGCTCAAATTTTTGGTTTTAACATTACCTTTTTATTATTTTCATAAGTACTTATATTTTTTTTTTTACATTGTTGGTTACAGCTGAAAACCAGCGTTGTGGCTTATGCTGCAACATAAAGCTGAGCTGTAACCTTTTCATGTGCGTGTGCTCTGAGGGCCACTCTCTCAGAATTCATTGAAAACATGCTCAGGTTTTAGTGAACATTCCCAAAGAATTGTGAAAGTTGGAAACTGATTTTGTGAAAATCAAATAAGCGAGTTATGGGATTTCAAGTTGGACCCTCAGTCCACACATAGAGGATTGAGGGCCCACTTGTACCGGATAAACTAAGGGCACTAAAGAAAAAGTCTTTATGCCAAAATGTAAGATAATGCCAAACAAAAATTGTGGAAACAAGATATTATAGCAAAACATTGTATTATTTTCTATATCTCGGTTCAAAGTGGGCCCTCACGTGGAAAGTTTAGTACGCTAATTATAACAAAACCATTAACTTTTGGTTACTCTTTGAAATCCTGTATTAGAGTAAATAAATTGTGAAATTTTGTGAAAGCAATAATAGATCATGATATTACTTTGGTTAAAAATTATCACCTTAATAAAATTCGGACCCTCAGTCCTCCACTTTTTTGTTTTCGTTTTGTTTTCGCTTAACGTATGATAGCTAAGAAAAATGCAAAATTATCTCCGTTTGTAAAAAAAAATGTGCTACAAATACAGTACCATTGGGTAATAAAAACACATGTTATTGTATAAGAAAATCAAGTTTTATTTTTATTATGTAAATAATAAAATAGGGTGACAACATTTTGCATAAAGCCTAGTTCTGCCCCCACTAGAAATAATTAAAAAAAAAAAAAACTCAAACTTACTTTAGGTAAATCAAAAGTTTGATTTCCTTGACCGCGAATGTCTTGTTTGAACAAAGATGTGCTTGCACTAAAAATTTTTATAAATGTATATTAACTAGCGTTATGAATTACACGAAGCATTTTTAATTTAGCCGCTAAATATTGATCAAATAGGGAAAATAACAACAGTTTTTAGAAATAAGCAAAGATAATAATTTATACAGCCAAGCACTGGCTGTTTGGCGATATATCAACGACGGCAGAGCGCGCAGCGCGCTTTCAGCGCGCGAATATAAGATTAAGAAACAAAGACTATATTTATTGTGTTGTGTTTGTTAAGTACATTTCCCGATTTTCGCGGTGTTCGCATATTATATATTTATTAAAATGTCGACTAGTGGGGAAAAATATGTAAATTTAACTCCACCTGAAATCAGCTCGGCTTTATTAGCGCGCTCGACTTACTTTGTATCATAATGAAGGTACTATAATGTAAAAAAACCGGTCAAGTGCGAGTCAATCTCGCGCACCGAGGGTTCCGTACACGCAAAGCATCTCCCATTATAGCTCTAAATAAAAGACCAAATAGTTTCAAAAATAAACTAAACTTTGCAGTTCGGTCGATTCATACTGCATCGAGCGCAAAAATAAGTTTGTTCAGACATCCAACAACATATTTTATTTACAACTTTCAGATTTATTCCTGTACCTAGAAGTAGTGTTAGACCTTGCTTTTTGCCAAATTTCATAGTTTAAGGTCAACGGGAAATACCCCATTAGGTTTTGATTGCTGTCTGAAATCGCAAAAAATGCAAAAATTCAACACATTTACGGTAATATTCCCCGATTGCATTGACGTATTATTTTGATTATTTTTTTGCTGAAAGAGACCGTGTATCCGGGTCTTCGATATTAATTTGAACTTAATATCTTTGAGCGTTTCTGAGAAAACAAAGTTTTACAGACAGACGGACAACAAAATGATTTCATAAGGGTTCCGTTTTTGCCTTTTGAGGAACCCTAAAAAAAACTATAATGTAATCCTCACTGTTACGTAGAACTCGCATCAAATCCTTAACACCAATCACTTCCGATGCACTCACATAAACGATTGTTTACTTAACTAATAGCGACTATTGTAATTATGTAATTAAAAAAAAAAGCTCGTGCGGTATGATTACTTTGAACCAGCATTAGCAAATAAAACATCACTCAAAATTAGAACTGTACTTACATTAAAAATAAATGTGGATAAAAACGATAGTATTGTCACCCTACTCACATACATTAATTATCAATTTCAGTATATATTAAAATTTGTTGTTTTAACGTAATTATTATTATTAACAAATAACATCAATTTGTAGCACATTTTTTTTTACAAACGGAGATCATTTTGTATTTTTCTTAGCTATCATACGTTAAGCGAAAACAAAACGAAAACAAAAAAGTGGAGGACTGAGGGTCCGAATTTTATTAAGGTGATAATTTTTAACCAAAGTAATATCATGATCTATTATTGCTTTCACAAAATTTCACAATTTATTTACTCTAATACAGGATTTCAAAGAGTAACCAAAAGTTAATGGTTTTGTTATAATTAGCGTACTAAACTTTCCACGTGAGGGCCCACTTCGAACCGAGATATAGAAAATAATACAATGTTTTGCTATAATATCTTGTTTCCACAATTTTTGTTTGGCATTATCTTACATTTTGGCATAAAGACTTTTTCTTTAGTGCCCTTAGTTTATCCGGTACAAGTGGGCCCTCAATCCTCTATGTGTGGACTGAGGGTCCAACTTGAAATCCCATAACTCGCTTATTTGATTTTCACAAAATCTGTTTCCAACTTTCACAATTCTTTGGGAATGTTCACTAAAACCTGAGCATGTTTTCAATGAATTCTGAGAGAGTGGCCCTCAGAGCACACGCACATACCTTTTCGGCAGTGTTCTAATTGTAACCTTAACTTTATAGGTACTAAGATTAGTATGAGAATAATAGTACCTATGTGTTTTCTTTCCTTTGTGCCGAATAAAGAATATTTTCTTTCTTTCTTTTATGAAAAAAAAACAAATACTGGTTTAAAAAAATTGCTATAAGTACCTACATATTATATTGTTATGAACTTCGACTTTTTCGTTGTTCTATTATTTTGGAATAAAAATTTTCATGTAACTACATATCGTATAATTTTGCTCAATTATTCAGCATCTGGGGACAAAATTCGTTTGTTTGACACAAGCACAACCAAGTGTTCAATTATCAAATCGCTCTCTCTCTACAAAAGAATACCTACTATGGAATGTATGAAGAAAATCCAGGGATCTAATACATAATTCATTCACCAACGCAATAGTACAATCCATGTTAAGTGTACATACATCTTTTAATTTCAGGTGCAACGTTTTCAAAGCCGCCTCCTCATCTTGGATGTACAACTTTAATCTAATGGCCAATTACACGGCTGCATTCCTCGACAAGACCCTAGAGGTTCCCGTCGAGCTGGCCAGGAAGAAATACGCCAGACTCACGGTAGAGATGATCAAGAAGGCACAAGCCGACTCCATCACATTCCTGATAGTGAGACACCCCTTGGAAAGGCTCGCGTCAGCGTACAATGATAAAATGATTCACGCTGGGCCTGAATCTTTGTATTATCCCATGAGTCGTAGGATTATCAAGAAATATAGAAAGGTTGGTAGGACATGAAATCAAATCTATAACTTTCTTGAAATCTAATGTCCACACATTAGATTTCAAGATAAACCTTTGTGAAGATCTTAATTTCTATAGGGACTATAGGTTGCAGAGCTTTTACAGTGGCGGCGCGGCGGCGTCCTAATTACCATCAAGGTCTTTAAAACTGGTGTGTGATAGTAACATATGACTGTAGTAGTGTAGGTGGTGTTAATCATAAAACTGACGCATAGGTAGGTACCTAATATTTTAAACGATTGAGAAAGTAAAGTTTAAAAATAATCACATCCTGCCGGGCTAGCATGACCACCAAGACACGATATGATATAGCGATTTATCCACGCCAACTGTCAAAATATGATAAATATCGCCGCCATGTTGAATTTTTATCTTAACAGCGAGCATCACCGTGCCAGTGACGTCACCGTGTTACGATACGATATGATAAATAGAAGAGCGAGCACGACAATTGGCTATTTATCGAAAATTCGAGCATGACCAAATATAAGCAATAAAAATATCAATTTTTGACATTTATTCGTGTTATTTTATCGAGGACGTTTAGAGTGCGTGATACGCTCGATATAATAAAAATTAAAAGTTTATTAGCATTTATTCATTCTCCGATTAAAAGGTAAGATTTAGTTTTATGATTGTTGTGTAAATTTTTATGAAATAAATGCAAAAAATAATCCTTGATATTTTATTTTTACAGTTACAGCTTCACAATAATATGGTCCCAGACAATGAGTTTTTAAGAAATTATAAAGTCTCTGTAGAAATGATTTACTACCTATGTTCGGAGTTAGAGGGAGATTGGGCTCCTCAAAAATAATAATTAAATAAATAATCAATGAGTGAATAATAATATATGAATTATTTTTTTAACATTAATAAAAGAAAACGATAATTAATTAAGTGTCAATGTACCGACGTCAAAAACGTGATAAAGAACGAGTGAAAACGAATGATGATTGAAAAATTTTATTATTACATTGGCAGCATTGTTATTCCATATCGCGAAGCTAATCATTTCGTATCATGTGGTAAATTTTATCATATCATGTTGCTACTTTGGTCATGCTCGCGTAATCGATAAATATGTTGGTGATTTATGATACGATATATTTTATCGTATATCTACGACGCGTGGTCATGCTAGGGGGGCTGACTGTACCTACATATATGTAAAACAAAAGCAGCAATTTCCTGCTATGATCAATATTCTAAAATCTATCTGTATTTGCTGTCGTGCGGGCTGGTTTATGACGCTAGTATCCATACCTCAAGTGTGTGGTCTGCATTGTAAGTAGCTTTGGTATGTCTGCAATACCATACAGGAACATAGGCTTGAGAATAGTTGCCTGCCATAGACTGCCACTATATAGTTTTGTTAATACCTCGAAAAGCAGGTTACTGTGTTAGCCTAATTAGTCATTGAAATGTATTTCTATTTTTTAATCATAAATAATTCGAATGGTTTTGGTGTCAGTGGCTGCTATTATATTGGTAACAAAAATTTTATAGTCACTTACCGTGTAGAAGCTGCATGAAGTGCAACTCCAAAAATTTTAATAAGAATGATGAACAACACTGCGCTTGTGCACAGCGCCGTTTTGGGGGACCTCATTCCGTGGATTTCTTCTCATACCTTTAAAGGTGTGGGGAGTCAGTATACGAGGCGACGGCCTCTTGACTGAGGTAGCACACGCTGTACGTGAAGACGGACAGGACCTTGGGGTGTGGAACTTGCCACTGGACTGTTGGTTTGCTTATTTATCTTAATTCGCGAGTTCGGCTCGAGCCGGTTTTGGGCCGGCGAGCGATCTCAGCGTGTAAGACGAAAAAGGCAAACCTATGTTATGGAGTCACTGTGGGTCAGTACGAGGTCTCTAGGGAACTGTCTAGGGTCGGGAGGGCGTGCGTGGTGCGGAGCCAACTCCTGTAAGTGCGGCAGGGTTGACTCGTCCGCACGCTGAAAAAGCCTCCTCGTTAGATGCCTTATGTGGGCGTCCAGGCTCTCCATCTGCAATCCTTTTTGGATTGTAGAGTTCCTCACATAGCGAGGAGCTTTCGTGATGACTCGGAGTGAAATCGATTGCTGGGCTTCCAGCTGGTCTCTGCGCGTCTGGTTAGTGAGCGCGTACCAAGCTGGGGCGGCGTACGTGAGCCGGGGGCGTATGTATGTCTTATACACACCGAGTTTCACCTTCAAGGGGAGAGCAGAGTCGAGCACTGGGCGCAGTAGGGCTCGGGCAGCACGTGTAGAGTTTCTGGCGGCTTCAATTTGGTCTTTCATCGTAAGGCGGCGGTCAATGTGGACGCCCAGGTATTTAACCGAGCGAGACCAAGCAATGTCCTGCGCCTGTAGACGGAGAGGTGTAGGTAGAGCTGTGCGGCTAACTACAATCGCCTGCGTTTTAGCTACGTTGATCGACAGCCTCCAACGGGATAGCCATTGGGGTAGGGCGTCTAGGGTGCGCTGAATTACCTTAACTGCCTGTTCGGTATTGATTGACGACGAATAGTACGCTGCGTCGTCTGCATACAGGGCAAGGTGCGAACCACTTTCTAACGGGATATCGTCGGTGTATCTCGCGTAGAGTATAGGGGAGAGGCAGCTGCCTTGGGGGACGCCTGCCTCTATCGTACGTACTGTAGAGGTGGCGCCTTCGACTGCGACTTGGAAGCGTCTGTCTGAGAGGAAGTTGGCCACGGTCTTAACGACTCGTCTAGGAGTCGTAGAGGTGGATAACTTAAATGTCAGACCTAGATGCCAGACGCGGTCAAACGCTCCTTCCATGTCGAGAAATACACCTACGGTTTTTTCCCCCTTGTTGTAAGCTGTCGTCATGTGGTGTAATACCCTTGTGAGTTGGAGCGTGGTAGAGTGTCCGGCTCGAAAGCCGAACTGTTCGTCTCTAGGAGTCAAGTGAGGTGTGAGATGGAGCAATAGCAACTTCTCAAACACCTTTGAGATGGTAGCGAGCAGTGTGATGGGACGGTAGCTCCCTGGATTCAGTACATTCTTTCCTTGTTTGGGAAGCATGATGACTCGGCCGAGTTTCCAAGCGGAGGGGTAGTGGCCCGTGCGCAAAATACCATTAAAGAGTCGCGTCAGCGCAGCGATTGCTCGCTGCGGTAGGTGACGCAGTGCTTCATTAGGTATGCCATCTGGGCCAGGGGCTTTACGGAGCTTCGTTTTCCTAATCATTCTTAGGACTTGACCCGGGGTAAAGACTATGGGGTCTTCGTCCGGGGGAATGGGGCGACGGAAGTACTCATCCAGGAGCTTCTGGATGTCCTCAGCGTGCTGAGAGTCATCCGAAGGATTCGGTTTGAATCGCTGCTCTAGATTGTCTGCGAAGATTTCTGCTCTATCTTCCGCTCTGTACCGGGGGGTCCCGTCGGAAGCTAGGAGGGGGCGGATAGGCTGAGGCTTGTTGGAAACTTTCCTGCAAAGCCTGTGGACTGACGTCCAGTCGTCACTCGCTGACTCTATGGTGTGTAACCAAGACTCTGAGGCCTCGGTGTCCAAAGCTTTCGCTATTTTTTTCCGACATAGAGTTCAGCTGTGTCTTAAGGGACGGGCATCTGGTTTGTTGCCAGCGTTTTCGCAGGGTTCTCTTTTTGGCTATCATCTCTAGGATGTAGGCTGGGGTGGGACGTCTCTTGGGGGTACTCACAGTATCAGCTGTAGCTTCGCTAAGGGCTGCTTGTGTTATTTCACAAATGTGGGAAGCAAACTGTTCTACATCTGCCGCGTTATTGACCGGCTGGGAGATGAGGTTCTGCTCTACATACGTGCTGAACTTAGCCCATTCAATCCGGGGTCTGGGGGTAGGGGCTTGGCAGTGTGGGACTCATCCACTGTAACGAGGACAGGGTGGTGGTCGGACTCCATGTTGTCGCATAGGACTTCTGTGGTAATCTTTGGCGCTGAAATGCCTCTATAGAGCGTGAGGTCGATTACGTCCGGTAGGTAGGCAGCGGCTCCCGGGTAGTGAGTCGGTACTTCCGTGCCTCTTACCTCGTATCCCTCTCTTTCAGAGTCGTCAAAGAGGCGGCGACCATTTGGGCAAATACGCGTGGAATTCCAGGCGGTGTGTTTGCAATTAAAATCACCTGCTATGATAGTTGGCAGAGTCGAGTTCAGTAGGAGATGAACATCAGACATTTTCAACTGGTCATTCGGCGCCTTGTATAATGCGAACACACGAGTCGGTCTGGAGTCAATACAAATCTCAACGCCAAGTGCGTAGAGCGACTGAAGTTGCATCTGAGGTATCGGCTGATGAACAATTTTTCTCTTTACCATTACTGCAAGACCTCTATAGGCATTGCCGGCATCCGAGACTGCATCAAGTCGATAGACATGATAGTTTGGGAACTTCAGTTGGTCTGCTGCTCGCAAGTGCGTTTCTGAGATCAGTACGATATCGGCGTTTTGCTCGATTACCATTGATTTCAGAAGGCTGCGTTTTACCTTGTTAAGTCCGTTGGCATTCCAGTGGATAATTCTAAGAGGGTACCTACACACTGTTAGACAGTAATGACGACATTCCTCTGAGCAGGATGGGAACGATGTCCTGATTGGCCTGGTAGGCACGCAGGATATCAATAAGGAGGTCTATGACCGGTTGTACGTTCATCCTCCCTACTGTTGCATCGTCCTTTGCCTTTTGCTGTGGCATGGGCTGCTGAGTTTTGGTCGCCTTTCTAGGCGCAGGCTTCGGCTTGCCTCCTACTGCGTTAGGGCGCGGCGGCTGAGCTGCGGGCTGCACTGCCTGGGGCTGGGTCGGCTGGTCGGCTGACGGTTGGGGGCCCTTGGGCTTCCTACCCCGCCTCCTACGGCGCTTCGGCTTGTCCGAGCGCTCGGTGGGGGCGTTGGCCTCTGCCATCAGTGTGGTGGGTCTATCCTCCCTCACTGAGGCCGGGGCACCGGGTGGGCGGCGGCTAGGGGCCACTGTCAGGAGAACAGTACCTGCTTTTTTGTTCCGCAATTCCTTGCGAAACACGGGACAGGACGCGTTGTTCGCCGTGTGAGGGCCCTTGCAGTTGGCGCAGGTAGCCGGTTCCTCTAGCGGGCGGGGGCACTCGCTAGCGAAGTGCTCCTCGCCGCAGCGAACACAGGCTGCGCGGCGGTGGCAATTGTGGGAGCTGTGCCTGAACTGCTGGCATCGGTGACATTGGGCGGGGCCTTTCCGGCCGCGCCAGGCCTCGATGGTGATCCCGGGCATACATAGAAGCTCGCTGACTTCGTAGATTGCGGGGATGGTGTCGGCATTCTTTTGCAGCTGCGCGAAAAAGATGCAGCCCGGGCGGCCCTGGCGCGCGCGGATAGAGCGCACGTACTCCGGCAGGAAACCTAGGCCACGGAGCTCGTCTTTGATGTCGGCAGGCAGCGTGTCGGCGGGCAAGCCTCTAATGGCGACTTTGGAGGCTGCGCTCGGCTGGGAGAGAATACGAAAACCAGGATCTACCTGACTCCTTCTCCAGTTGCGTAAGGTACCGTTGGATGGCACGGTACTCGTCCTCCTCACGCGGCATGAAACGAACCCCTTGCCAAAGGGGCGCGCGTTCGGAGCGTGTCCCATCCTCTTTTTGAGCTCCTTGAAGTGGAAAGCCCAGTCGGGGAGGTGCTCGACGATGAGAGGCGGGTACCGAGGGCGCGGCGGCTGCTTCGCCGGCGGGGCCGGCGTCGGCTGCACTGCCGCGGGGGCGTAACGGGACGCGGGGAGGCGGGCGGCGTTCGCACGGAACGCGGGGAGTTCGCGGCTGCGGCGGCGGCGTAGCTAGCCACCGGCGACGTCGCGACAACGTCCATCACCTCGAGCGACGGCATAGAGCGCGCTTCAGAGCGTGGGGGCGTGCGCGGGGCGGGCACCGGCGGCGACGCGGGGGAGGCCAGCGAAGGGGGCGAACGGGGGGCAGGGGTGGGCGGCATTTTCGCCCAAACCGGGGTCGGGAGACGCGGCGGCGAGGTTACGCGGGCCACCTTAAAGGTAGGCCCAAACGCGAGGCCGGAGGTCGAAGGCGCGGCGGTATGCGCGGGGGATGCGACGGGCGCGGCGGGCGCGGCGCGAGCGGAGCGGCGCGGATCACGCTGCGGCAAAGGCGCGGGTTTCACGGGCGCGGGAACGGAGTCATCGGCGCTATAAAACTCTTCCCCGCCAGACTGGACTGGGGAAGGTGACGGCGGGGGCTGGGAGGGGGCGCGTCCGGCAGCAATGGCCGTACGAATGAGGGCTGTAGCCCCGGGATTTTTCAGAAATTCCAGAGGGTTGACAACCCTCTGGGGTCTCAAAGGTCGCTTGGCGCGACGGGGGGAAGCGGCACTCGAGGTGGCCCTCGAAGGCTTCACCGGTGGCGGCATCTCACCCTTTGCTATGAGTAATCACATAGCAAAAGGTGACACGCGTTACCCCCTAGCAGGTCCGCCCTCCGAGATCGAAACCTCGAAAAGGGGAGACCCGGGAACAGGGGCCCACCGGCGGCGACGAAAATGAGGGTACACTACCGCGCAAGAATGACCGAATACCCTCTGGTCCGGCTTACCTGGCAGAAATCCGGCTGAGTCAGTGCCCGGTAAGCCCTTCGCTTGAAACCGCTAGGGGGCCGAGCAAAAGACACCGGATGCCTCCGGCGACCCGGAAGGGCAGACGTCGAGGAACAAGAGAAAAAAAGGAAATCCCCTCCGAACCCCGCACAGGCACTGTTCACTGCACACGCAAGACACGCACACACGCGAAACACCACACTACACAGGGCACGCACTTGTTCACACAGGTACCGTATTCTACAGGAGCGCAACAAAGCCAATCCTGGGGGACCTCATGAGGACTATAAAATTTTTGTTACCATGTTGTCATGGGAGTGTGTAGACGCGCTGATGAGCAGTGGACCGATGGGTGGGGGAAATCTTGATTTAGGACTAGACTATAGAGGTAGACTTTGGTTTCAAGGCCTTTCAGGACTTTATTTCACTGTCGTCGTGAACGAAAGAAATATAATAAAACCACGCCGCCGCGTCAAGTTTAGTTTTACAACCGAATTTCAAGTAACTAGGTACCTACTAATAATTTTAGGAGATAGTTTTAGAAACCTGTTCCTCTAAAATAACATATTTTCTTAGCAGCGACATATTATTAGAATGTGACATGCCAAATGATTTTAACTGTGCTGCATTATAGGAATTTGGTATTTCTGTTTCCAGCTGCTCAGCGGCAACTCAACCGCTCCCAAAGAGAAATATCTTGTATTCGAAGAGTTCGTGACTTATGTTCTGGACGAGTGGAAAGCAAATAGGACATTGGATATGCACTGGACTCCTTATTCGGACTTCTGTACACCGTGCAAATTTAACTTCGACGTCATCTTGAAGTTTGAGACACTAGACGTAAGTATGAACTGACCAATTTTTTTTATATTATACTCCGTAAGGTATAAAGACGTGATACTGCACCTGTATAATTTTATATCATGTGTCGATAGGTATCCCTACCGACCTATCTAACAACTATTTATAAAGTCCGTGGATCCATTTGATCTAACACGTATTAATGTGTTACCAAACTGAATTCACATATTTGTCGTTGACACTATTTGAAGCTTACTCGAAGTGAGGAGGATTCCAACAGAGTAGTTTATAGCTTTACTAGTAGTTGGTAGCTTTAAGAATAATAATATTATTTCATTTAAAATTTGACATTTAAAAGTGCGGAAAAAGTCAAACTATTGATAAGTATTTTGAAAAGGTAAATGAAGATTCTGTAAAAAAAAAGATTGCGCGGGAGAAAAGAACGATGATTATGTAACTGTTATCAGGAAGGTATGCATAGTTATGCATACCTTCCTGATAGGTATATTCCACTCTGTTCACCTGGGTGATATCACCTGGGTGAAAAGAGTAGACTTTTTAGTATCTTCATTTCACCTCGGACTCTTTTCACCCAGAAAATTTCTCCAGGTGAATTGATTCGACAATGAATTGATTGAATGAAATGAATTGATTTGAAAATTAGTGTAATTTAGTCACCTTAGACTTAATTCACCCAGGTGATATAGGGCCACATTTTTAATCAATTTAGTAGAATTTGATCACCCACGTACAAACTTATAAATAACTCTCAAATTAAATGTCCTGTTAGGTACCATATTTTTTAATTTAATGTAAATTAAACCTATGGAATTCAAAAGTGATTTTCACGGTTAAGAAAATAATTTAATAATTTTCTTTAGTGCAATATAGGTAGTATTTTGTTGTTCGGAATGGTAAGTACCTAATAAAATAAATTGTAGTTATTTGGGTTCTTTTAAATATTGTTTTCGATGTTGCTGTTTCAGTAGCCTTTTTTATCTAAAAACTACATTGATTTTTATTTTTTAAATAATGTAATGATTATTATATAATATTTTTTTACACACTGAGTAACCCTGATGATTACTTTTGTAAAGTTTATTACATTTAATTTACATTAAACCGATTAAAATATTAACTTGACTTTAATTTGAAAGTTGTTTTTGAGATTTTGTATGCAGGTGATAAAAGTATACTAAATCTACTAAAAAAGTGGCCCAATATCACCTGGGTGAATAAATGCGAAAATGAACAAATGACACCAAATTTGTCGAATTAATTCACCTGGGTGATATCACCTAGGTGAAATGAGTCCAAGGTGAAATGAAGATACTAAAAATTCTACTCTTTTCACCCAGGTGATATCACCCAGGTGAACAGAGTGGAATATACCTCCTGATAACAGTTAATCATCGTAAGCATGAACTTTTTTCCCCATTTTTGTTACCGAATGTCCATCCAAGCACTCGTTACCAAGGCCGACAATTCGTCACACCATTGGCTTTCCTCTGGATCTTCTGCCATCAGTCTAGCTAGACCAAAGGCATTAATTTTAGTAAGTAGCTTATAAAAGGAATCAGTCAGACCTCGAGTATTTAAACTGTCAACCATAGCATAAGATCCTCATGATAACTAGAATCTATCTGACATTACAGGAAGACCAGCGGTACCTGATCCAACTGGCGCGCCTGCAAGACGTGGTCAAGCCCGAGTGGCGCAACAGCGGCAAAGCAAACACGTTGTACATCATGAACCATCTCTACTCGCGCATCACGAGGTCACAACTTGACGACCTCTACAACTTGTACAAGTAAATATTCCCTTTTTCTGTTTGCTTTGCAGTTGTAAAAGTAGGTTTCCCGGCACTTACTTACATGTGGCTAAAAGCAATTTCAAACATAGGCTACTTTTTCTTCAAAGATAAACTCGCAATGGGCTGAAATAGGAGGTCAAAATTTGTATGCAAAACCCTTAAGATATATTTCTCCCGCGGGCCGAGCCGCGGGACAACAGCCAGTAAAATATAAAATTATATATTTGTTAGGTCCGACTGCCTTCTCTTCAACTACACCGTGCATAGTTACTACGACATAGTCCAAGAGGATAAGGAGAGTAACGGATGAACTCTCGAGCGACGTTTGAATGCTTCATCATCACGCGTGCCCAGCACACATTGATTGTTGACGTGACGATTCATCAATGGCTTGAAGACTAAATTGGTTGATGGACTGCTCCAATCAATTGTGCCGTGGACGGCACATTTTACGTCAATTTTTAAATTTGTTATGATATAGGACGAAAGGTGAGCGCGCATTTAAATCGATGGTCAAGCTTAGCATCGAAAGGAAAGCATTTATTAATAATTAAACTGCTTATTCCCCCATCAATAGGCTTCTTACTTCATAGAGCCGATCGCACATGCGGCCACCTTTCAACAAACACAAAATATATTTAAAAGCTGATGGAAATAATTTAATGTTTCAATGCAATTTCGTGCACACTATTCCATATACCTAGCTTTTAGTATTATAGCTAATGTTTTGTGAATTCAAACGAACATTTGCCTTAATTACCCTTAGTTGACGTTATGTTTTCTTCTTTGCTTATCAGATGTATACCTAGATATCAGAACATTATGTGATTATTTATTAGTATAAAGTTGTTGTACAGTGAGAATTTTTATTTATACGAGACGAGCGAAGTAACAATAAGTTTATTTGGCATAAATACTTACGTGGGTTTAAAATCACTTTTGCGTTATATTTTTTTTTATCAAGCAAGTAGATATATGACAGGGCTATGTAATAGGATAGAAACCTAACTTAGTTTATTCTTACACTTGTCAACTTGAATAAGTCATGCATTAATAGTAGTTTATGCAACTGATACATAATGAGAGGCATTAAAACATGAATGTCGGCGAGTTTCATAATAACATCACACGAGTGTTTTAATGCCTAATTATGTACAGTTGCATACACTACTTTATCTTCACTCATAGGAACAATTAAAATTAAACAAAGTAGGTAGCTAGGTAACGAAGAAAAATTTTATAGCGGGGAATTGAGTTTAAGGCGTTTGGATTGCCGTTGTTCTGTGAAATGGTGTTTTTGTAAGGACTAAAGCTCAGCTGTGGTTAGCCAGAAAAATCTGAAAAAAATATATGTGTACTATCAACTCTTTAAGAACATTTTTTTAGATTATTTTTATTGTAAGATAAAAACTACTATATGAAAAAAAATAAAAACGGAAAGACATGCATTTTTATAATTTCCTTACTGTTCCGAAATGGCAATGACGTTCGAGAAAATTTTTACATCAAAAGAGACACCATTTATTATACTTCAATCGCTTAGATTTTCGTTCAAATCGAGCAACATTTTTCATACTAATGTTTATAAAACAAAAATCATTCGCCCATTTTTCATAGCGGGGCTCTGTGCGGGCGACGGGCGGCAGTCTGCCACTGGCTTTCAGACGAGGAGGTCGTGTCGCTCGTTTCCGCATCTGTCAATATTCCTGTCGCTTTGTTTACCATGTAGCGTAGAGAAAAACATACAGTAATCAGCCGGCTGTACCTGTACTTTTGTACATTACAAGAATAAATGAAGGTCACTTTACCTCCGTCTGTTAAACTTTTACTCCTCCTAAACCACGCTATGGATTTTTATGCCAGTTTCACTATTAGATAAGGAATTTTTTGTAGATGTAAATTGATATAAATTTGATTTTATTTAAAGGCAATTTTATTATTTTAAGAGCATTGCAGAAAGTCAAAAAATTTATCCATAGAAATCATTTTCCTCCATTTGACGACCTCCGTGGCCCAACGGCCATCACGCCGTACTAGTACACCGGACACCGTACACCGGAGGTCCAGGGTTCGATCCCTGGTCGGGTCAAGATAGAAAATGATCTTTTTCAGATTGGCCTGGGTCTTGAATGTTTATCTATCCTAACTATCGCAATTCTAACTAATATATATTTGTTTATTCATTTATTTTTTTGTTACATCTTCACGCTTTATCTACTGAACCAATCTTCCTGAAATTTCGCATACACATAGAAGTAGTGAGAAGGACATAGGGTACGTACATTTCATCCCGGGAAAAAGCAAGGTCCTTGTGGGAAATTCACGCGGACGAAACCGCGGGTAAAAGCTTTGTTATAAAATATAGTATCGTTGAATTAGTATCCCATAACACAAGCCTCGAACTAACTTTAGGGCTAACTCAATTTGTGTGATTTGTCAGTTCTGATATAGGAATATTTTGTGACTACAAACGAAAACTAGAAAATCCTAAACAAGACCACAAGAAATGACGTCAGCTATGATCGGTGATCAAGATCCAATTCGAATGGCTGCGCCGCAGCAGTAAGTAAAAATCCTAAAACAAATTACACGGGCGAAGCCGCGGGCTAAAGCTGGTATTTAGATAACTATTAAATATGTATAATTAGTAATTTGATAAGTAATTTGATAATCGATGTACAGATTTAATAAACTAAGAAAACATGTCACTCGGTCTCATAGACGCAAGTATGGTCTGCAGAAAAAAATAGATGCAATAAAAATATTATTTTTAATTTATCTATCTTCAACAAACCAACCAATCCGGTAAAAACTAAGTAAGTTTTTTCTGATATAAAGAATGTCTAAATTACTCAACTTTGATCATGGTGCGTTGGTTGGTGGCATTTACATAGGTACCGAAATTTGAAGAATCTATTTCTTTAGTTAAAAAATATGTTCGTATGTATGTATGTATGTGTATAACTTCTTTTTATTTAATTAATTTAGTAGAAAACAAAATACTATAAAGAATAATTGGTAAAAATTTTAGTGATATTATTATTAATTTTCGTCGAAATATTTTTTGCACACCGTATAAAAAGTCAAAATGACATTAGCCCAAACTCTGATATCTAGCATTTTATTCTCATTAGTATGAATATATTGTTGCACAGTCATTTCATAAAATACGATTCAAAAATTATATTTTTAAAACAGTCTTCAATACTACATAGTTACATAGTTATTAAATATACGATTTTACAAACACATTATCTTATACCTAAATGATTATTGTATTTTTTTTTTAAATAGATACGTTGCCAAGACTTAAATTTAGTAGTATTTGGTATTCTCTTCAGTCGTGTGTTTAGGGTTCCTTACCTCAAAAGGCAAAAACGAAACCTTTACAAGATCACGTGTCCGTGTCCGTCTGTCAAGATTATTTTACTCAAGAACTCATGAAGGTATATAATTGAAATTCATATCTAATACTTGGGTTAGAGATGTAAAATGACCGAATCTGACCGGTCATAATAAAAAAAAGTTGAAAACGATAAATGACCGATCAACTGTTGTCAAATTTTGCTATTTATTTTTTTACTTCTTTTATTAAATTCAATTGTTAAGGTACATATATATGAGACTAATAGATTCTTTTATCTCAAATATCAACGGGCAAAGCCGCGGAAAAAACCTCCAGAATACGCGTGAAAAACCTGACCCTTCCTTTGCAATCGATGAAAACACTTTCGATGAAAATGACCATAAATGACCGATTTTGTCAGTCAAATTCAGTCATCTTGGTCATTTTCAACTCTACTTGGGTTTATGGTCTCTTTGTTAGAGTCTTTGTCTTAGCTGTAAAATAATCAAATTTATATGTAGACTCAATCAACAAATATAACCGTGAATAATTATAGCAAATTTTCGCAAATTATGCAAATTCAGAAGACAACCAAAACCTATCGTACTTCCCGTTGACCTAAAATTATGAAATTTGGTAACCAAAAAGGTCTTATAGTACTTGTACAGCAATAAATCTGAAAACTGTAAATATATTGTTAGAAGTCGAAAACTTCTATCAATATATATTTAGGGATCAAAACTGCAAAGTTTCTTTTTGAAACTAGTTGGTCTTTCAGTTAGAGCTATAATGTGAGATGCTTTGCATACACGAAACCCTCGCTGCGGGAGTTTGATTCGCACTTGGCCATTTATTTTTATAAATCGGGGGACTAGCATTTCATACCATTGTAAAAAAAACTATTTTAGCTGTGACCTTATTTGTAAAACCATGACTCTGTCAAGAGATTATTTTGGTGAAATAAAAGTTTTGTAAACTACAGGTGAAATAAATAAATAATATTATTATTTAAATATTTATCTAAATTTGCCCAATTAATGTGATATTAGCTATGAAACCACAAAAATATCTGGGGATGCGCATGAGCAAGCACATTTCTTGCGACCGTCGCGTTCCGCTGCTCGTAACAAAGTGCCGTCTTTGTTTGGTTGGTCGTTTCGTTCACCACGCCTCGCCGCCGCTGCCGAGTGGGGCAAGCGTTAGCGCACACTAGGTGGCGCTAAAATCGCGGTGTAGCTGACAGTTTATTGATACCTATTTTAGTAATCCTACCTATAGGTAGGATACTATAGTATAGGTAGAGGGGGTAGGCAGAGAATACTATAGTATTCTCTGCCTACCCCCACGGGAAAAAGGGGGTGACAATATTTATGTGGGTATGTATGTACATGTAATCCAATTATAGTGAAAATGATTTGTAAAATTTTTGTGTGTCATACTGCCATTTTTAAAATGATAGGTTAGTAGAATGCGATATTTAATGATAATTTGTGAAAGGTTTTTTTGTGAAATATTAGTGAATCGTATATAAGATAATATTTTTCTTAGCTAGTGCCGGCGACTTAGTTTGCGTGTGAAATGGAGATCGCTGTGGCAAATCACTCCATTAAAATTATCAAAATAGTCGTTATGAGTGTTTCATTCCACATAATCATCCCGATCCTCAGTCATGAGAAATAAGGATAAAGGAAGAAATGTTTATGCACAAATGTATTTTCTAACTAGCTTTTGCCCGCGGCTTCGCCCGCGTGAATTTCCCATGAGAATAGTGCTTTATCCCGGGATGAAAGGTACCCTATGTCCTTCTCAGTACATCTAACTATGTGTATGTGTGTAAATTAGTGAAGAGTAACAAACAAACGAACAAATTAACTCACTTTCTCATTAATAAAGAAAAAAATCTTAATTGTATCTACTTACCATTGAAAGTCAGTTTTGTATTTACAAAATCATTTATCTATACCTACATATAATAAAACTATATAAGTATAATGAAACAGTAAAAATATTTTGTCTGTACATTTAGTACTTTGACTGAAATGGATAGAGGGACACTTAAAAAGAATAAAAGAAAGAAAAAAAAATTTTTTTTTAATTTTTTGTCTGTCTGTCTGTATGTATGATCACGCTTATCTCCGAAAGCACTGAAACGATTTACTTAAAACTTTCACCAATTAAATCGGTTCATTTAAAAAAAGTTATCGTGATTTTAATGAAGTCAAGGCATGAGTTACGCGGACGAAGTCACGGGCAATAGCTAGTACCCTATAAAAAGTTTCATTCAAATTAATTCAGTAGTTCTAATGATTAGCATGTGAAAATAAATAAACAAACATACAGACAAAGACAAACTGATAAAATTCTTAAAATTATTTTCTTCATCACACAATATTTTTTTTGTTTAATATAAATTCACCGTACCTACAGACATACCTACTATTTTTACTGTTGATAAAATGTTATACATTACTCGAGCGCTCGGGTGTATTGGCGTTGTCTCTGAGAGCGCGTGATTATGCAGCGGGGGTGCGGGGTGCCCGCGTCATGCTTTGCCCGCAAAAACAAAAGAATAAAGGGAATCTAACGCCTTAAACTACGAATGCGTGCGCCACTTTTTTCACAAGTTCAAACTGCGCATGCCATGCGTGCGCCTCTTTTTTACATCCAGCCTAAAACCATAGCCTAATTTAATAAATTAAAAAGTAAAAGTGTACTATAAAAATTAAAAAGTTGTTTTATCTACTCATGTCGAAATATTCGAATTACGAATTTGAAGATGGTTTTATAAAGACGTACTTTATAAACGCACATACATAAAATTAAAAAATAAAAGTCAGTATAGTACCGCTCGCGGTATCAAAAAATAACTTTTTAATCTTTATAGTACACTTTTACTTTTTAATTTATTAAATTAGGCTATGTATGGCTTTAGGCTGAAGGTAAAAAATAGACACACGCATGCGCAGTTTGAACTTGTAAAAAAAATGGCCCACGCATTCTGATAATATAATTAGATGTTAGGACCATATGATTTTTTTTTACTCGCAAGTGTGTTGAAAAACGTCGTATGATACACGTGTGCATTTGGTCATTACGCACACTCGGCTTTATTTCCTCTTGTGCGTACTAACCAACTTTGCACACTTGTTTCATAATGTACTATAGTTGCATTAGTTATAACATCGATATAATATTACTTGTTAATATTTTGTCGATGGTTATAAGCATTAGTTTCCATATATCTTAACCATAAGTACAAAATCTATTCGTAACTTATTAGAATGATTAGATGATATTTGAGTTGCGCGTTATTTCACATTGTTGTATGGGTAGTTCTACTCAGACGGGACGAAAATGAAGTGATTTTCGGCACAACATTTTCTTGGCGCATAAGGTCAGAATAGTAGCTTGACGTCTAGCTTAGGTCGTTCTTTTACTGATGTCAAACGGGCCAGTCAAAAAAATAAAATATACCACATTTATGACCATTTAAAAAAAATATGGGCCCAGGAGACTGAGACAATGAACAGGATACTGAGTATTGATACAAAAAAAAATAAAAACCATTGTTATTATTTAAAAATATGTATGTTTTATTAATAAAAATAGTGTCTCCCACGGAACACTTCTAATGTAAGGCACAAATAATCACAAAATGTCCTTGATTAGTACTTACAAAATTAGTAAAATTGAAAAAAAAATTAAATCAAATTATTTTTGTATTTATCTATTATTATTATTTACTATATGGGGACGCCAGCGCGAGCACCAGACGGGTGATCAGTCCACTTATGCTGGGACCATTTCACCTAATTCCCCGAGACCCGTGTAGGGTTTTGAGTTACCTGGTAACTCACGTTGGTGGCGACCCACTGAATCTACCTGTTACTTTGCAGAACTTTAACAACTGCCCTATTGTAATGTCGCTCAGATCATCCTCAGATAGGACGTCTGAGCCCAATACTTCTCTCCTTGCAGCGGCAAATGCAGGACATTCTGCTACTAAGTGGAAGCTAGTTTCCTCTTCTTCCAGGCAGCTGGGACAAATGGGATCGTCCATTTGCTTAATCACTGTCAAGTGTCTGTTCAGCTGACAGTGTCCTGTGAGGATTCCTATAATGATTCTAATGTTCTTCCTGCTCAATTTGAGCAGGTGTTTTGATTTCTTTTGGTCTGCTGCTTTGATGATGATTTTAGATTGTCTTAGACTTCTAGTTCTTCTCCATCTTCTATTGGATTCTGCTCTCATTCTATGCTTGATGATGCCTTTCGTTATCCCATAGGCTATGGGAAGTCTGGGTTCAGGTCTCACGAAAGTTTCATCTGCTCCTTTCCTAGCAAGTTCGTCTGCTCTTTCATTGCCAGTTATGCCTCTATGACCTGGAACCCAGGCCACAGTGACCGCATTATTGTTGGCCAGCCTGTTCAGAGCATCCTTGCATTCTTTAACTAACGCCGACGTTGTTTCTTCTTTATCTAGTGCTTTTAGCGCTGCTTGACTGTCACTATATATGATGACTTTTTCCGTATTGTCGGGCCATTCGCTTATAGTGTTCACACACTCCAGGATTGCGTTTATTTCTCCTTGGAACACGCTAGCGTATTTACCCAATTTTACAGTTCTTTCATATTACGTCCTGATGTGTGATCAGTATACCGGAGCCAGATAGCTTTGTAGATTCTTTCCTGGAGCCATCAGTAAAACAGGTTGTCGTGACAATGCCCGCCTCATCTGCGACTTTCCAGTCTTCTCTGGTACCTATGTGTATCTTGTACTTTTTGTCAAAGATCCTTGCTTTCCTGATGAGATCATTGTTTGCTAGGATCAATGACAGATTACCTATATATTCGCGTTCTATTTCCACATGACCTTTGTCTGTGTGTATCCCTTTCCAGAGTTTATGGCTTTTAAGTCGAAACCATTGCTCTGTTGCCCTTCTTTTTATTTCTATGTCCAATGGATTTAGACCGAGGGCCATTTCTAGGGACGCCGTCGGGGTTGATTTCATCACCCCCGATACCATCAGTCGTATTTATGTATTTATCTATATAACATTGTCTAATGTTTCAAAATAATCGTTGAAAATTAAATCAACTTACATTTTAATACAAAACCTTTAAGGTTTTTAAGACTGATGCCTTCAATAGTTTTATTATTTTTCCGCTATCCTCTTTTTCTCTAATCTTTCTTCCTTAGTTATATTCTTTGGTTTTGCCATTTTTCTGTAAAATAATATAATGAAATTTATACGGTTTTTACATATTCAAATATTGCCTACACATATTTTACATTTTTATTTAAAGCTTATGTAAACTGAGATGAAAAATGTGAGTTTGTTTTCAAACAAAAAATAAATAATGATAGAAACCGGAGTTTCTGCTTCAGGGAATTCCCAGCTTATTAATTTATGGTATAAATAATATGTAACTAACCAAATAATACAGAAATGTGACAATAATTACTATATCAATCATGATAACTGGATTACTATTCTATACATTCGTGCGGATCCTTGATGACTCTCAGTGTCCTGATTCATCCTCAGTCTCCTGGCTATTATGTTCCCAGGAGACTGAGGACAGGATACTGAGATTATTTTTATTTTTTATCCAACAACTACATCAATGCAACATTTAATATTAAAATTATGCTATTCTGTACTCTAATGTAACGTATTTACGACTTATGAATGCAAAAAAAGTATATAGAAAACAATGGATTTTAAATAAATACGTACCAGAATACTGTTAAGTTGACTGGCCGCAGCACAACCTCACTCACACAACTCACCGTAGGGACTAAGCTAACTGCGAACCGAGACGGACGCGAGTGGTAGTAAGCTAACTTCACTTCGATCTTTCACTCGGACCGAACAGCAATGCGCTAGACGCGGTAATTCGAACTGATTTGAGCGTGTTTTGATGTAGCAGGAGACTGAGATAATAACCGAGAGACAAAATATAATGATTTTTTTTTTCTTAAGTTTCGCGTTTATGGTAAAATAAGACAAACATATTGAAACTATATATATTATAGATTTCTATTTTAGTGCAGATATTACGTACATACTCAACATAAAGTTACAATGCAGCCTTTAAGCTTTCATTTCGTCCGAGAGACATGCCAGGAGACTGAGAATTCGGCACTTAAAAGTAAGATTTTTGAAAGATATATATTTAGGAGTGTGCTAAATTTTAGTGTCATAATAGAAATCATTAAGTTGTATAGTTTCGATCGTAAATAAATATAATTTGCCTACAAAAACTATACAAAATAAGGTGAGCCGCGAAAAATTCCCTTGAGAGTAGAACCACCCGTATAGTAAACGAAAGTGTATGTAACAGTAAAGTTGTATGTAACAGTATTTTTTAAACTTTCGCGCTTGAAACTAAAATTATTTATAATAACTATAAGAAATTTTTAGATTGATTAATTTTTTACAGTAATTGTTAAATTAAAATTTAACAGAAGTTGTTATGCACTTTAATATTTACTTGTTTATTGTCAATTGAAAAAAGCGGTAAGTCACATTTAAAAATACATTAGTGCAATCACAAGACAATTTTTTCTTGGATTGTTGTATATGTGAAAATGAAATTTCTCACGTGGAAAATAACTGGTTGGGACTATACATATATGTAGGTAATTTTTCTACCCTATGTAAATATTATAAGTAAACTGTTGTATGCGTATACCTATGTACTTATAAGTTTAATGAATGAAATGTGTTTGGAAATATTGCATTGATCTATCACATTGTTGCTCTCTTTAAAACATTTTACTCACCTCGTGATAGAATTAATATTAACCAAAGGACGTAAGTTGTTTTTACAGAACATGATTTTTCTATAATCCTCGAAAAATATAGACATCAGAATAAGGTATTTTACACTTTATAAGAAAAGTAGTTGGTTGGAGCTTACAAAACAATAACTTTTTTCTGGTTTGTATGTGGTATGTCGAGTGCAGCAAAGTATAATATGGAAAATTATATGATCGAATCAATAAATCACGAAAAAAATTGTAAAAGCCAGAACTAACTAAGATTTCGATTCGGGTCATTCATATTTCTGCTATGTTCACAAATAGTGTTAAGTTATTGAATATTAACCCTTTATGAACATGCCGTGTTTGGACATTTCGGCCCGTATCCAATGTTTTTTTTTAATATTTTGCTGTAGGTATAGTAGTTTTAAAGAAATCAGTGATTTGCTCCTGGGTTAGATACGTATTGTCGTGTATAAAAAAATAAAAAAAAATAAAAAAAAAGTATATGTTGGGCGGTGTGCGCAGGGGTCTCCAACTATTTGAGGCGAAGACGGGCAATATCCCTGCGCAGTGCGATTATACACGAACACTTACTTTAGAGAGAGAGAGCCGGATGTAGTGCTCAGGATAGAGCCTCGTACTTTTGAAGTACAAGGACCTCTTGTCTATTAAGCCTTAAGTCCTGGGAGTCATGGGCAGGGTGATATCATTAATACAATATGGTTGGGATAGAATATAGCATTTTATTCCATAAACGCAATAGCCGCTGAAGGCGGGCACAGTTACATCAATACCAAAATCTGTTAAGAATATAGCATTTTATTCAATAGGCACAATAGCCGCTGAAGGCGGGCACAGTTATACTAATACCAAGATCTGTTAGGTCTTTGCCGCAATAAAAAGTTAAAATTAACATAAACCAAATATAGGGTACCTGGCCAGGTCCGTACACAAACGTCTGTGCGCACTTAGAACGTTGTCTCGTTCACCATTATGATCCGTTGGGTTCGAGCACTGGTGCTGGTCGCGTCATCAAAGCGGCGCGGCGCTCCTGCAACGCTCCGTTGCATGCGAGATAATAGACGCTGGCTGGACCTTCCGAGGTTTGCGCTGAGCCACTACGGGGACATCGGATCGGAGGCGGCGATGCGGCCTTTGGAAATAAGGTTAGGATCCGTGTGTTGCTCCTTGGGGTCGCCGACGACGGGGCCTGCGCCGTGGCATGCGGTCCACGGTCCGGGAAAACCGCACCCTCTGGCGATGGGAGGACACTCCAGGAAGCGTCAATTCATATGACCGGGCGGGCACGTGGATCTCAACGGCTCATGTTCCCGACAACTTCGTGGCGGCGAATATCCCCTGTGTCCTCGCGCGTATCGCGGATTTAAAAACTAAAGGTTAAACTATAGTCCCATGGCGGGGAGCCGAGGGCGGCGAAAGTGAAAAAAACCCAAAAAAAATTAATAATTGCTCAAGCCATGTTACATACTCGTGGCGGCCATCCAGGAAGAGAGCGAATCCTCTCGACTCGATTTGACATTCCGTTTTGTCGCGCTCCGTTTCGCTTAATTCGAACGCACGTCAAACCAACGTTTAATATTCTTTAAAAGAACTAATGTTTAAATAAGGTATTTATTCGTTGAATATTATAATAATCTAAGTCGACGATATTAAAGGAGAATAATTAAAATTTAACAACAATCCTACCATGATTTCTTATTTGTTTATGATAAGAAAGGTTTGTTAGGAACCAAGACGGAACGTGTGTCACCAGCTGTCAATGTCAGACGTCCAACTCTGCAGATCTTGTTGACAGTCTAATTTAATCATGGAATGTTTTGTTATGAATGTATAGTTTTCAATATAATTCCGTAAGTACACAAAATCACGTCGAGTTATTGCTACCAATGGTTCCGGCGTGACTCAAAGAACGTTTTAATGTGCGGGTCTCCCTGTTTTCTTAATAAGTATTGTAAAAACAACATATGAAATTTGTGTACCGGTGTGTCACTTTCCCATTCAATTTGTCTGGAAACTAATGGATTTGAATGCCTGCTATTGTGGTGAGTCGAGAGCCTATCATGCAGGTAATACGCCATAGGAATAGTATCCCAATATATCAACTATTTCACCTAAAATATGACATGCAAGGTTAACCAGTTAGGAGTTCAAAATAATTCTGTAGTTATCACTACAATACCCCCCTTTTCGGCAAAGAGGTTAAGTCGTACTTAGCCGAAACAGCCGGGGTAACCGGAGAAAACATTCACCTATCCTACGGCAATATATTTCTAAATATAAAACTATTAGCTATATATGAAACTAACTCATGCTATTTCATATATTAAACTAAAATGTATGTTCTAGAGTTCTAAAACTAACTCAATTTATGTTGAGTGTCAGGAATACAGCGTCTGGCCAGACCGCTGCAATTCCCCTGCATTAAAAAAATCATACTTGGATTTCTAATGAGATAATCGCAAGTAGCATACTAATAATAAAGAACTATCTAAAGTAATATAGTTCTTACTTATGTATAATAAGAAAAACTATTTAAGATTTAATTAAATTATATGTAATCTAGCATTCCTACATAATTTACTAGTTAGTAATTAAATTGTAAACCTAATAAAGTCTTTAAACTAATGGAGAGCTCTCACATAAATTGAAGTTTAAAATGTATAGCCGTTGGGCTGACATTGTATAAGGGAAAAAACTTATTTTCCTTTTTTTCTCAAAAATTAAGGAGTATTAATCCATATCCTTATATTTACTCTGGCGCCTAGAGTGTGTAGTTACAAAAGAAATTGGTTTTCATGAAAACGCTTGACAAAAAAATTTCACATGTGAGTCATGTCATATGTGAAAAATGAGGCCTCTGATTGGTTATACCAATCCAAAATAACCAAGTTCGAGATAAGAAAGTTGCTAGCTAGGGGACACACCTTGTGAGACTTTTATTATGTCCTTGACATGATATTTTCCAACTTTACCGGTTTCTATCTCCTGAAGGTCGTAAACAACATCCGAATGCTTCCTGACAACTTTACATCACAAAGCGCGGTGCTAGTTTAGCGGAGAAGAAATGAGCTGAACGACTGGTCATTTGAAGGTATTAACGAATTTGGAATGCCGCCTCTTTTTGGCAACATGCCATCCGTCATTATCTCCCGACCTTTAGCTAACAAAAATGGTGTGTCCGGTGGCAACATTAATAATGCTATTCAAAGATAGCTACCACTAAGTAAGTCAGAAAAACATTTCAGTACTTTATTTTCTGAAGTGTTTCGACTACGCCTAAAATCATCAATTCTAAGAAAAAAATCTGTGACGTCTGAGTCACCAGAAAATTTTAAATTCCACGACCTCAAATGGTCCTCCTGTAATATGTGAATAACGCGTTCGTCATCTTCCCTAGTCTCCGTAACATAGGTAGTCCTACCCATTGAGTTGGCTTGACGTACTAAACCGGGAGCTCCTAGTTGAGACAATGTGGGTTGTAACACTTTAAGTGTGGAAGGGCCTGGTGGGTGGGTGTCAATTGCACCTCCCCGTGGTCGTGTATTAACAAATGAGGAAGTAGTAGTGGTAGGTGGTTTGTTTGCCTCCCCGCTTACTTCGTGATATTGCTCTTCCCTTTCGCCGTCCGACATGTTGACAAAACTGTGAGGTTATATGTGTCAGGGTATGTAATAGGTTATAATAATTGATAAATTTCTAAATAGATACAGGTTACTCCCTGTCAATAAAAATAAATTAGCTCTCAAATTGAGATTAAATAGGAATTATGGCTGAGCGCTATGCTTTTTATTCATAGCGAAGCCCAAATAAAATATTAATTATTATATTATTAATTATAATATTATTTAGTAATATTATAATAATTACTATGAATTGTATTAAATGTATGCTTACAACCCTGTCGCATATAAACCTAACAAACACTAAAGTATAATAACTTTACAGTCAATGATATCACCAAAAATTCAAAATAACAAGTGAGCGAGTTTAAAAAATTTAAAAACTATTTTTTTAGAAAAAAAAACTGCCACTCTCACAGGACTCTCAAAAATATATTAATTCGGGCGCCATTGTCGTGTATAAAAAATAAAAAAAAATAAAAAAAAGTGTATGTTGGGCGGTGTGCGCAGGGGTCTCCAACTATTTGAGGCGAAGACGGGCAATATCCCTGCGCAGTGCGATTATACACGAACACTTACTTTAGAGAGAGAGCCGGATGTAGTGCTCAGGATAGAGCCTCGTACTTTTGAAGTACAAGGACCTCTTGTCTATTAAGCCTTAAGTCCTGGGAGTCATGGGCAGGGTGATATCATTAATACAATATGGTTGGGATAGAATATAGCATTTTATTCCATAAACGCAATAGCCGCTGAAGGCGGGCACAGTTACATCAATACCAAAATCTGTTAAGAATATAGCATTTTATTCAATAGGCACAATAGCCGCTGAAGGCGGGCACAGTTATACTAATACCAAGATCTGTTAGGTCTTTGCCGCAATAAAAAGTTAAAATTAACATAAACCAAATATAGGGTACCTGGCCAGGTCCGTACACAAACGTCTGTGCGCACTTAGAACGTTGTCCCGTTCACCATTATGATCCGTTGGGTTCGAGCACTGGTGCTGGTCGCGTCATCAAAGCGGCGCGGCGCTCCTGCAACGCTCCGTTGCATGCGAGATAATAGACGCTGGCTGGACCTTCCGAGGTTTGCGCTGAGCCACTACGGGGACATCGGATCGGAGGCGGCGATGCGGCCTTTGGAAATAAGGTTAGGATCCGTGTGTTGCTCCTTGGGGTCGCCGACGACGGGGCCTGCGCCGTGGCATGCGGTCCACGGTCCGGGAAAACCGCACCCTCTGGCGATGGGAGGACACTCCAGGAAGCGTCAATTCATATGACCGGGCGGGCACGTGGATCTCAACGGCTCATGTTCCCGACAACTTCGTGGCGGCGAATATCCCCTGTGTCCTCGCGCGTATCGCGGATTTAAAAACTAAAGGTTAAACTATAGTCCCATGGCGGGGAGCCGAGGGCGGCGAAAGTGAAAAAAACCCAAAAAATTAATAATTGCTCAAGCCATGTTACATACTCGTGGCGGCCATCCAGGAAGAGAGCGAATCCTCTCGACTCGATTTGACATTCCGTTTTGTCGCGCTCCGTTTCGCTTAATTCGAACGCACGTCAAACCAACGTTTAATATTCTTTAAAAGAACTAATGTTTAAATAAGGTATTTATTCGTTGAATATTATAATAATCTAAGTCGACGATATTAAAGGAGAATAATTAAAATTTAACAACAATCCTACCATGATTTCTTATTTGTTTATGATAAGAAAGGTTTGTTAGGAACCAAGACGGAACGTGTGTCACCAGCTGTCAATGTCAGACGTCCAACTCTGCAGATCTTGTTGACAGTCTAATTTTGGATTTTGCCTGTCATTGTGTTGCTTACCACACGTGTTCTAGGATAAAATCGCGATATTTCATATTTAATATCTCTGTGTGACCTAAAAAATAACTGTTTGTGTTGTCCTGGTGGTGGTATAAGGTAAAAAATATTAATATTGTGCTAATCTAGCCCATTTAACCATGGGCAAGGAACCCCCTGATGGGGGTGGCGGTAGTCCTCCTCCTGATATAGAAATGGAAGTGACTTCTAAAGTCCCCTCTCGTCCGCAAAAACGATCTGCAGACGGTGAAATCCCGGTTGAAGCCAAAAAATTAATCCCCCCCTCCGAATCCATTCAATCAGTGTATGTTCGCCCAGGCTATGAAGACGATATTGTATTCAAGTACTCAAACACTGATCCAGGCCCATACGTAGTACATGTGAGTCGTGCGGAGCCAGACAGCTCTGCAGGTTTAACAATCCGTGTCCTAAAATTCGCAGCAACAGTACACAAGGCAAAGGTTGGCGGTATAATTAATGGCGGTATAACGGCTATTAGCCGTAGTAAAATATCTGTTACATTTTATAAAGCAGAGGATGCTAATAGCTTCACCCAGCACCCTATAATAACAGAAAATAAACTTACAGCTATTATCCCAAGATTCTTAGTGTCTCGCATGGGGGTTGTTCGTGATATTCCTACGGACTGGTCTCTAGAAGAATTGTTAAATGGCATATATACACCCAATGGTCAAGGCTTAGTAGTCAAAGCACGTCGCTTAAATATTAAGAAGAGGAATGAAACGGGAACAACTTGGGTTCCATCTCAAACGGTAGTTCTCACCTTCTTAGGAAAATCTCTCCCGAACAAAATCTATTGTTTTAGATCTGCTATAGATGTAGACACTTATCAGCTCCCTACAATCCAGTGTCGTAGTTGCTGCAAGTTTGGCCACATTAAAAGTCAATGCAGATCTAAACCACGTTGTTATAAGTGTGCTGGCAACCATCCTGGTGAGGACTGTGACCAAGAAGATTTGGTATGTATCTTATGTTCTGGTAAACATCTTGCTACTGACCCAAAATGTCCCGAACATCAGCGGCAAAAATCAATTAAAATTGTTATGTCAGAGGAAAATATCTCTTACACAGAAGCATCCCGCCGATTCCCCTCTTCCAAAAAGTCATATGCTGATGTGGCATCTCCCATTGCCCCATCCCAATCGACAATATCTGCCCATCATTCCCAATCACCAATCCCAAATTATGTTTCCTATTACACCCCAGAAAAGAAATCATACAAAAAGACTTTATTTAAATCTCCTAGGCCAGCTCCTACCCTCGGAAAAACATATGACCATGAGGCTCACAACGCCATGACATATACTCCCAGATCCTCACAACCTAATGGTTGTGCCCTACCGAATAGTCCTTCCACCCCTACTCCTAAGCTTACACCAAATGATAACCTAATTGAACTTTTAGTATGCTCTCTTTTAAATATTATTACAAAATTCCAAGACGCCCTACCGCCCAATGTCATTTCCCTACTACAACTGCTTCTAACCTCACTTACATCCAATAATGGACCACAACCTACTTCAGTGGAACTGTAAAAGCATTCGTAGTAAAAAACCCGAACTCATTTCTCTGTTTAACCAATTTAAACCTGTTGTTGCGGCCATCTCTGAGACTTGGCTTAATCCGGATGCTCGTTTCAGAGTGCCTGGATACTCTTGTCTCCGGGATGACCGGGATGACGGGTATGCAGGTTGTGCCCTGCTCCTCTCAAACTCCTTCACCTTCTCCCAAATCCCTATCCCACCCCATAGCCCCCAACTACATGTGGTGGCTGCCACTTGTATTGGAAAATCTTTTGTGTCAGTGTATATTCCCTATCCCAATGCACAATCCTTATCTGAATTGAACTCCATCCTGTCCATTATACCAAGACCCTTAATTGTACTTGGTGACTTCAATTGCAAAAATACTTTATGGGGTGCCCATTGTGATGACCCTGCTTCACTCCTTCTTATTGATATTTTGGATACACAAGACCTCTGTGTCCTAAATGATGGTTCAGCAACTAGGAGGACATCTCCATCTCAGAATATTAGTGTACCGGACCTCACATTGGCTTCCCCCTCCGTCGCTTCTTCTATGTCCTGGACTGTGCTTTCCAGTGCATATGGCAGTGACCATTTACCTATAATTACCTCCCTTATCTCTTCCCTTAAACCCTCTCCCCCAGTCCCACCTCTTCTTAAATACCGTACTCAACAGGCAGACTGGCCCAAGTACTCTTCTGCCTTAGATGAAGAAATAAGTACACTCCCCATTGTAGATAATTCCAATGCCCTCGAAGTCTATGAACAATTTATCTCATGCATTCAAACAGCTGCTAACAGATCTATCCCTATTAAAAAAGTTCCTAAAAAACATATCCCTTCCCCTCCTTGGTGGGATCACGAATGTACTATCAGTGCTGACAAACGCAAGGAAGCTGAAGATCAATATCTAGCGGAGATCAACATGAGCAACTACGTAAACTACCAAAAAGTCTGTGCTCCTACTAAACGATTTCTCTCAAAAAAAAAGAAAAAGGGTTGGCACAAATTCTGTGAAACTCTCTCTCCCAGGACACACCCCTCCCTAATTTGGAAAAAAATCAAGTCATTTCGTAGAAGCCTTGTTGAAAATAATCCCAAATCCAATGACACTTCACAATGGTTGGATGAATTCATTGATAAACTAGCACCACCATATGTCCCAAATTTAGACTGTATTCCTTCTAATTATCCCAATGTTCCCTGTTCCGGTATGATGAACGATGAATTTTCATATGCTGAGCTATGTAGCGCCCTCGACCACCTTAAAGATTCTGCTCCCGGCATCGACGGTATCCCTTACTCCTTTATATGCAATGCTTCCCCATCCTCCAAGCAATATTTCCTCAAAATTATTAATTATGTTTTTTTATCTGGCAATATCCCTGATCAATGGAAAACCCAAATAATCGTCCCAATTTTAAAACCTGGTAAGGATCCCTCTGACCCCTTATCATACAGACCCATTGCCCTTAGCTCAGTACTCGTCAAAATAATGGAACATTTGGTTAAAAACAGACTTGAATGGTTTGTTGAAAATAAAAACCTGCTTCCTAACTCCCAATTTGGCTTCCGTCGTTCCAAAGGAACCATGGATAGTTTGAGTGTCCTAACCTCGACAATTAGATTAGCATTCTCAAATAATGAAAATGTTATCGGAGTGTTTTTGGATATAAGCTCGGCTTATGACAATGTACAGCTTCCTGTGCTCAGGCAGAAAATGCTACAGCTGAGCATCCCAGTGAGACTAGTAAATGCCATTTGTAACCTCTTCATGTCCCGCTCTATTAGTATCCGCGTAAATGGGTCCCTCCTCCCATCGCGAATTGTTTGGAAAGGTCTACCCCAAGGTTCGGTCTTAAGTCCCATCCTCTTCAACATATACACTTATGATCTAGATCTCACAGTATCAAGTTTCTGTGAAACTCTACAATATGCTGATGACATAGCTATATATGCTCGTGGAGAAAACTTCCAGGACCTCAACGACCGATTAAACTCTGCCTTGTTCTATATGAATGACTGGCTAGACAGACATGGCCTATCATTGTCTGCCAATAAATGTTGTGCTGTGGTGTTCACTCGCAAAAGAAACATTCCCCCCCTAAGATTAGCCGTTAATGAAGTACCCATCAACTTCCAAGGTAGAATTAAGTTCTTGGGTGTTTATCTTGACTCTAAAATGTCTGGTATTCATCATCTTGATTATATCACTAAAAATGCAGAAAAAGGAGTCAATATTCTTCGTGCAGTCTCGGGTGTCCGTTGGGGATCCCATCCTTACAGTCAACTTCTGCTGTACAAGGCTGTAGTTCGTAGTCACTTTGACTATGGATCCTTTTTACTGGAACCTTGTAACAAGATTGCGCTTGCAAAGTTAGATAGAATCCAGGCAAAATGCCTACGTACAATCACGGGAGCAATGAAGTCTTCCCCTGCCTTAGCTCTTCAGGTTGAGTGCTTGGAATCTCCTCTTCATCTCCGGAGACAGCTCTTAGCCGACCGCTTCTTCTATAGAATTATACGAGACTCCTCTCACCCTCTTGTTAACATCTTAAACTCTATATGTCAAACTCTTGCATATTCTCCTTACTGGTCACACAAACCTACCCCACCCCTGGTTATCAGCCTCCAAAAATATAATAATATTCCTTGTCCAGTTCAAAAGTTTGACGGCAATCCCCTTTTCCGCACTAGTTATGATGCCCTTATTTTCCATCCTAAAGTTATTTTAGATATAGGTGTAAATAAGGAATCCCTAGATGCAAACAGAGAATTTAACAGGTTAATAGAAGAACATTGGTCTGATTACCTCCTAATATTCACTGACGCCTCAAAAATATCTGACGAAGGTAACGTTGGCATCGCAATATGGATTCCCAAATTCAAAATCATACTTAATTTCAAATGCCCTCCGCAGTCTACTGTATTCTCAGGTGAATCGATTGCCCTGCTAGAAGCTGTATCCTTTGTACAATCCCATCAACTGAATAAGTCACTAATACTCTCAGATTGTAAGAGCAGCCTTCAAGATATTGCAAAACTTCCTTTCCACGCTAAGGATAACTTCTCCATCTCCCTGATGACTCGAGAAACCCTGCATAAATGCCACCTCGCTGGCATTGAAGTTGTGCTTGCCTGGATCCCAGGTCATGTAGGTATTCACGGAAATGAAACAGCTGATAGCCTTGCAAAACAGGCAATCCACTTGGGTTCTGATAAATATAACTTCTGTCTCCCACGAGATCTCAAGCAAAGAGCCCAAAGCGTCCTAAACGTACAATGGAACTCCTTTTGGTTAAATAACGCCCATAAGGCTAAATATTACTCTAAAATTCAACCGAACATTCCTACCAGACCTTGGTTCTATAAATACCGCTCCATTGATAAATACCCCACCTCAGCCATTATTAGACTACGCACTGGACATGTTTGCTCCCCGGTTTTCCTGGCCAAAATAAGGATAAAAGACAGCTCACTTTGTGAATGCGGCCTCGACGAGGGTACCCTCGAACACTTGTTTTTTGAATGTTCAAAATTGCCTGTATCTCTGTACGACTCACTACCTCCTAATATTCCAAGACCCGTGAACATTCCGTTCTTATTGACACAAGTTTTCTCGTCATTTGCTAACATATTAGCTAAATTTATACAAAATAATAATATCCATTTATAACCGGCATATGTATTTTATTTAGTTATGTCTTTATTTTATTAATCTCATCGTATTTCCTCAACATTCTCCCACTGACCACCCGCCCATCCTACTATCTTCAATTTACTAACATATTTGTATATTTTGTTCTAGGTTACACATTGAGAACCGACCAACAGTCTTGATAAGTTTTGCTCAATTTTTCTTTTATTTTCTCTCGTAACTATACCGTGCTAGATTCAACCTTGACATTGGCAGAATCATCGTTTTGGCTAACGATGGAGCCATAAACACAAGAAAAGAAAGAAAGACCAATGATATACTATATAAACAAGAGGCAGATATGTTATAGGCGCGCGCGCTGTGAAGACTCGAATACGACCCAATTGGAACGTCTTGTAATCAGTCTGCGCCAAGCGCCTCGTCGAGCGTACCGCGTCGTAAGTTCCTGTGTCCTTACCAAGATATATTAAAAATGCCATCGTGTGTGTTTCGAAAGTGTACCAATTATGATTCTAAAGTTAACAAAGTACAAGGGATCTCTTATCACATGTGAGTATGCAAAAATAGTTTGATTGTTTAGTATATTTCAATTATTTTTCACTCACTGACGCCATGTTCAGACAAAGAAAGAGAGATTCTAGTTTTGACGTGAGAGCGACAAGGATGCGTGCGCTGCGGACATAGATTAGTTAGTGCAGAATCGAATACTGATGGTGACTTCAATGCCTAAAATTAATGTTCAGTTGTTTTTTTATTTTGTTCGTTATTATAATAGCTATCTAATGTGTGTAATGGACTAATTTAATAAACATTAAAATAGTTTCACTGCATTCGATTTTCTACTATTATAATACATTATACTGATAATTGAGGATTACTATTGTTTTTCTTTTTATCAATTAGGTTTCCGAGTTTTTTCCGACACTGAATTGTTAAATATTTCAATATATATGATTTACTTTTATAAGATGTTTTATTTCTTACCCATGTACTTTCTTTTCAAATAAGTGTCCTCTCTACAACAAAAAATGTTACTCTATGCATAAGAAACATTTGACGAGGAATCATTGAAAACTATTGCTATCTCTTTCATTCGCATGCTCTTTTATATCTTTTGTCTTACTTATCAGTAAAACTTGTCGATGTGTGTAGTTTTGGATTGCTCGGAACAGACCTAAAACGCAAATTACTATGAACGTAACATATCTGTATTATAATATATCATTGAGAAAGACAGTCTAATTTAATCAATGATATATTATAATACAGATATGTTACGTTCATAGTAATTTGCGTTTTAGGTCTGTTCCGAGCAATCCAAAACTACACACATCGACAAGTTTTACTGATAAGTAAGACAAAAGATATAAAAGAGCATGCGAATGAAAGAGATAGCAATAGTTTTCAATGATTCCTCGTCAAATGTTTCTTATGCATAGAGTAACATTTTTTGTTGTAGAGAGGACACTTATTTGAAAAGAAAGTACATGGGTAAGAAATAAAACATCTTATAAAAGTAAATCATATATATTGAAATATTTAACAATTCAGTGTCGGAAAAAACTCGGAAACCTAATTGATAAAAAGAAAAACAATAGTAATCCTCAATTATCAGTATAATGTATTATAATAGTAGAAAATCGAATTCAGTGAAACTATTTTAATGTTTATTAAATTAGTCCATTACACACATTAGATAGCTATTATAATAACGAACAATAATAAAAAACAACTGAACATTAATTTTAGGCATTGAAGTCACCATCAGTATTCGATTCTGCACTAACTAATCTATGTCCGCAGCGCACGCATCCTTGTCGCTCTCACGTCAAAACTAGAATCTCTCTTTCTTTGTCTGAACATGGCGTCAGTGAGTGAAAAATAATTGAAATATACTAAACAATCAAACTATTTTTGCATACTCACATGTGATAAGAGATCCCTTGTACTTTGTTAACTTTAGAATCATAATTGGTACACTTTCGAAACACACACGATGGCATTTTTAATATATCTTGGTAAGGACACAGGAACTTACGACGCGGTACGCTCGACGAGGCGCTTGGCGCAGACTGATTACAAGACGTTCCAATTGGGTCGTATTCGAGTCTTCACAGCGCGCGCGCCTATAACATATCTGCCTCTTTTATATAGTATATCATTGAATTTAATCATGGAATGTTTTGTTATGAATGTTTAGTTTTCAATATAATTCCGTAAGTACACAAAATCACGTCGAGTTATTGCTACCAATGGTTCCGGCGTGACTCAAAGAACGTTTTAATGTGCGGGTCTCCCTGTTTTCTTAATAAGTATTGTAAAAACAACATATGAAATTTGTGTACCGGTGTGTCACTTTCCCATTCAATTTGTCTGGAAACTAATGGATTTGAATGCCTGCTATTGTGGTGAGTCGAGAGCCTATCATGCAGGTAATACGCCATAGGAATAGTATCCCAATATATCAACTATTTCACCTAAAATATGACATGCAAGGTTAACCAGTTAGGAGTTCAAAATAATTCTGTAGTTATCACTACAGTATGAACGTTAGTTAGTATGGAATGAATATTAGACCAAAATTAATGGCCTCGTAATCCTTCGTCAAAATCCGTCCTCTAGATTCGATCTCATATCATGTGAGACATCATCGATAAAATATTACATGTAATATTTTATCGATGGAGACAGACATGCATGCAGTAAATTATTGCTATTACGAGAAAGTTGTTTTATAGATTTCAAGTAACTGTGTTTACATATTGTTAAACAAATTATTCTTAGTACTTATAGAGAATAAATTACCTATTTAATACCGTAATACAAGTGTTTTATTGTACTCTTATTTTTTTATATATTAACTAATTTATATCTGCATGGGAAAATATTATTCGTTTCATATTTCAATAATTGTTCTAAATGATGGATGGGAAATTTAGCAATAATTTTTGAATGAGATGATTAGAAAATTTAAGACACTAGATAATAATAAATTTATAATGATACTCATTTTGTTACTAAAGTCATAGGGAAGATAGTTAATTTCAAAAATGTAATTGTACTGCCAATAAAGTTTAAAATGGTCGAATTTCAGTCAAAATACGCAAATAAATAAATGATCGTTTATTTATAAATCAAATGCTAACACTTAATACTGATTGCTCAAGTAGTATGGACTAGATGCACTGGGAACTGAGGTAAATACTCCCGCTTTTCTTGCACTTTGGTTTTGTTTCTGAAATAGAGAAAAATCCAGTTATTTTAGACTATTCTAATTACAATAGGTAATCAATGTATATTTATCTTTTAATACGGGTCAGGTGGATAAGAATCTACAAACATATTGTAGTGTTTATCTGGCACCGAAGCTGATGTGTACAAAGATTTTAAACCCTATTACCAAAGACATTATGGTCCAATTTTTAAACGCAAATTGTTGTAGCGATGGGGATGGCGAGGCCACAATTTTATATGCAAGTGATACTGTATAAAATACTATTTTCACTGTAACAAAATCATCAAATAAAGAACGTTACATAATCCTAACTAATATTATAAATGCGAAAGTAAGTTTGTTACCTCTTCACACTTTATCTTCTGAACCAATTTTCCTGAAATTTTGCATACACACACATAGTTAGAAGTATGGATAAGGACATAGGGTAACTTTTATCCCGGGGAAAAGCACTGTTCCCGTGGGCAATTCACGCGGGCGAAGCTGTGGGCAAAAGCTAGTTCGAGTATAAAAATCACCATAGAGTCGGCATCTATTGAAATTAAATTCTTAATTTACAACATTGGATATAAAACATCGCTGACGTCAATTTACGGCGGTGGGGGACTCTATTTTATAATATGTAATAAGGATATCGATAAGGATATTAGTAGGAATACACTCACAGAACAGTCTTCTTCCTCTTTGGAATGTCGAGTATGTTAATGGGATCCGTCGTCATGATCACAGGTCTGACTGACCCGAAGAAGTCAGTTATAGGCACCTTGTCCGGATCACGCTTGAATAGATCCCGGCGGACACCCACGGTAGATAGGCAAGCGCTTTTTGGACAAACAGCCAACTGGAAATCGATTATTCTTTAGTATAGTAGTTTACTCTAAAAAGAACCTATACTTCAGTTTTTTCATTTGTTTATACATACATAGAATCACGTCTTTATCCCTTACGGGGTAGACAGAGCCAAGACTCTTAGATGGAATGGAGATTCATTAGTGCCAGGTTGCTAGCCCATCGCCTATGAGTGGAGGAATCCCCAGTTTAAAGACCTTTCCCTTTATTGACTTTTAAAATCTGCGCGGGAAGAGAAGAAGCTGGCACATTCTATGTTGTTTCTTGGCTCCCAGACCAGCATGGAAGCAATTAATTTGTTTATATGCTAAGTAAACAGTAGGATTTGGTAAAAATCTGTTTTGTATTTATAGTTAGATTCATACACCTTAGATATAAACTAGTTTTGCGTGGCTGCGCGAGGTGCAAGCACCTCGCGTGTTGTGCAGAGGCATTAAAACAATGCAGTTGCGATTGCATGAAATTTTTTTGGGAAATTGTAAAAAAGTCATCTACATAAAAAAGTTGTCGGTTGGGATTAGGTGAAGAGCCGAAAGGTTATTATGGCTTATGCTCTTTGCTATGAAAACGCAGCTCGGCCTTCGGCCTCGCTTGTCCCGGCTTGAGGAGGGGCTCGGCCTCCGGCCTCGCTTTTCCCGGCTTGAGGAGGGGCTCGGCCTCCGGCCTCGCCTCGCCTCTCGGATTCATATACGCAGCTCGGCCTTTGGCCTCGCAGGCCAAGGCGCCTCGGCCTTCGGTCTCGGCCCCACGGCTGGTTACTGGGGGTTCGAGATGCAATGAGGAGGTCATCCATGTAGACGGATGGCTCGGCCTTCGGCCTCGCCCCGCTCTTTGCGCCCGAGACGGAGCTCGGCCTTCGGCCTCGCCGCTCAGCTCGGCCTGCGGCCTCACATCCCTTATTTTATTTTTAAAAAAGGAAGGGGAGGAAGGGCTCGGCCCACGGCCTCGCCATTTAGTTCGGCCTTCGGCCTCCCACCCCCATTTTTATTTAAAAAAAATGGGCAGGGGTGAAGAGCTCGGCCTGCGGCCTCGCCGCTTAGCTCGGCCTATGGCCTCTCATCCCTTATTTTATTTCAAAAAAAGGAAGGGGGCGAAGGGCTCGGCCTACGGCCTCGCCATTTAGTTCGGCCTTCGGCCTCACACCCCCATTTTAATTTAAAAAAAATGGGAAGGGGTGAAGGGCTCGGCCTGCGGCCTCGCCGCTTAGCTCGGCCTATGGCCTCTCATCCCTTAATTTATTTCAAAAAAAGGAAGGGGGCGAAGGGCTCGGCCTACGGCCTCGCCATTTAGTTCGGCCTTCGGCCTCACACCCCCATTTTAATAAAAAAAGGGAAGGGGTGAAAGGCTCGGCCTGCGGCCTCGCCGCTCAGCTCGGCCTGCGGCCTCACATCCCTTATTTTATTTTTTAAAAATGAAGGGGAGGAAGGGCTCGGCCTACGGCCTCACATTCACATTTTTATAAAAAAATGGGAATTGGGAAAGGGCTCGGCCGGCGGCCTCACATCCTTTATTTTATTTTAAAAAAGGAAGGGGAGGAAGGGCTCGGCCTACGGCCTCGCTATTTAGTTCGGCCTTCGGCCTCACATCCTAAATTTTATAGAAAAAATGGGAAGGGGGGAAGGGCTCGGCCAGCGGCCTCGCTTCCTCATTTTTATAAAAAAATGGGAAGGGGAGAAGGGCTCGGCCTGCGGCCTCGCCACTCAGCTCGGCCTACGGCCTCACATCCTCATTTTTATAAAAAAATGGGAAGGGTAGAAGGGCTCGGCCTGCGGCCTCGCCACACAGTTCGGCCTACGGCCTCACATCCCTTATTTTATAAAAAAAAGGAAGGGGGGAGGGGCTCGGCCTGCGGCCTCGCCCAGTACTTTGCTCACAAGACGGAGCTCGGCCTTCGGCCTCGGCTACCCGTCTGGTGACTTGGCTGGCCCATACAAAACTCGTCGAAAAAAATTTCGAAAAAAAAAAACCTGTCAGTTTGGGGGTCCCACGGTCTCAACATAAAAAATTGTCTATGACGGTAAAAGTCTACGAGTCCGTTTTCCCCCCAAAAATCCCCAATGAAGTTTGTATGAAAAAACAAAATTTAGTATGGAGAAAAAAAAAAAGTCAAAAAACCATAGACATACCGCCGGCTGTGGTCGTTGCCCAGGGTCCTCTATGACATTTGGTCGAGCACCCCCCACTTATCTATTATGGTTTCCGCGGGCAGTACCCCCTATCAGTCCGGAACTGCTCCAAGTTCCACTTTCGTATTTTTTCCGGTGCCTCCTCACCCCCCTCCACACTTCCCCATCATTACTTTTTCCCAGTTGTGAGTTCCGTAGAACAAACTAATTATGTCAGTGAGTCAGTGAGAGGTATTGTAGCTTTATTGTAGCTTTATATATATAGGCCCAACCGCAGGAAGCTCGGCCTTCGGCCTCGCTTCCTGCTGGTTGTTCCCGAATATAAATACTTTCCAATATTTAGAAAACTTTTTTAGGGAAAGAGCAGACTGAGAAAATAGTCAGGGTAATTGATCTTAATTTCATGACAAAACCTGACTTGGGAAATAATAAATGATTGATTGATTTGACTATGCTCTCTATCTAATCTCTCCTGTTCCTCACAATGTTTTTGGCAAACATCATACAGCAGGGCACTACTTCTAGAATCTCTTAGATGTTATTCATCTCTCTCTTTAGTCATATTTCCTTATGACTGAGGGTCTTTGTCATTATATGAAATGAAACACACAACGACTCTCTTGGCAATTTTAATGGAGTGGTTTGCCATTGCCTACTCCATGTCACACACTAGCTGATAATCATCAAAAAAAGAGTGCCGGTTTCCTGATGATGTTTTCCTTCACCGCAAGCAAGTCGTGGTTGATGAAAACTATCATAGGTAGGATTCGAACTTGGGACTTATGCAGCCACAGGCGGGCGCCCTACCGCTCAGCCACCGCTGCTTCTAATGATGAGATGAGATGTTATTCACACAATAAAGTAAGTAAGTACTTACAAATTCAGACATAGTCCTTCTGCTATTTGGGTGTACATTTTCAAGGAATTCCAAAACATAATATGTGTATCTGTCGATTATGTAAACTCCAATGGCAGAGTCCACATGATGCTGAAATATAAAGTATAGTTTACTAATATATAAAATTTAAAAATTCGTTTGTTAATTCTGCACATTAATATTAAACAATTTAATAACCTAAATTACAGGTAAGAAGTTTGTTTCTGAGGATTTTCTAGGAAAAACTTGCATTGAGTGAACGCAATAATTTAAAACTTGGAAATATAGGTACTTACAGAGAGAGAATCTTCTCCCACCAAACTACTGGCTGTTGCTAAAATATTTGGTGAATAAAACTTCTCATACATGGAAGATGCTTGACACGTGTCTATTATGAAGAATATTTCATTATACCTAAAAAAAAGTTTAGTTGAGTTAACCAGAAAGTTATTCAGAAATAAAGATCATTGTACAGAAATTTTAACTTTATTTAGATTCAAAGAGTTACCTTCTTTTCTGCCACATTTGCTCCAGAGCATCAGCCAACTCTTGGCTTGTAACTTCCTCAGAATCCTGGAACTTCAAGAACCCATCTCCACCATGCCCGGTGAGGTAGATGAGGATGTTGCTGCCTTCATCTGTCAGCAGGCGCTTAGAGCGTGGAGTGTCTGGTGGCACACGCCCGGTTAGTAAACGGACAAAGTTTTCTACTGACACCTAGAAAAATATTGTAAATTGTTAATATATTGTAAATTTAAGTAGAAATCAATTAAAAGCAAAATACTTTGTCAAATAAATCTACTTACTTCATAACCTCTATAATCCACCTCAACATCGTCTCCATACACATTTATTTGTTCATGAGCATTGTTAAAAATTGTAGCTGGCCGCGGGTTCCGAGGGTTACAAGCCATGTCGTCAGATATCATTAGAATGATTTGACTATCCGGTATTCCAAGCCTTTTCACACTGCGGTAGATGGATAATACGTTCGCTACATGACGATAATTGAACCAAAATCGCGATGTATCCACTAATACTGCCCAGTTGTTGGTATGGTTACTCTTTTGGAACTTTTCTGGTATCTAAAACAAGCCAAGTAACATGACAAACTACGATTTAGTAGCTTTAATATTTTAAAAAAAAAATAGTATTATAACTACCTCTATCCCAAGACCAAACTGAAACTTTATTAAAAGGCAAACAAAGAATGTACTAAAATATATCATAATTGATCGATATCCAAGAAAACTTGTGTCGAGGAAGAAATTAAGTAATTTTTAATTTGAAATCTCGTCTAATAATTATCTCAACACAATCATTTGCGAAAAATTGCGTTGCGATTGCGATAAAATGCGATAAACATTTATTTTGATCGCGAAACACATGTCAAAACAAAATTATTAATCCGTTCTGACAGTGATTGTCATTGTCAAAATAGCAATCACTCATCAATCACTGACTTATGCCGGCGCCAGACATAGCTTTACTTGTTTGAACATTGTGTGTGAGTGTGACTCATGTCTGTGCGCTGTGTGATTTGTCCCACAGACATACAGCTTGTCTATCACAGACATATAATAATAGTAAGCAGACTGAACATGTCATTTGAAATTGCATGGCAAAAACACACACTAGGATTATTATTCACACAACGACAGAATACAGGGTCGGATCTAAGATAATTAATTATATTCAGTACAGTGTAGCAAAACCAAAAATTTTGCGCCGTGCGCGGTGTGCGGACGGATCTGCATCAGCTTTTTACAATGGGAAATTCTATTCCTTTTGGGAAAAAATACTATAGTCATTAAATAAATAAAATTTATTTTAAATTATTTAAAATCACGTGCAATGAAACATTGCAATGATGTTGATGGTTGCTGGCGTCCATTCAATGTCCTGGTACTCGTAGTACGTAAGAGAAATACTCCCCATAGCAGTTCTCTTTCTTGAGGTATTATTTTCTGACATATTTTCCTTGTTCTGAAATAAAATTCACTGTCAGTATTTTTATAAAATGTGCATTTTAATCTTCAAGAAAGAATTCCTGAGATTTTTAAAGAATAGGTACTAAATTCGTATATATTTGCCTTGATTCGGCCCAGCCATAGTAAACAAAACTGGATCTGTCAAATGATCTATGCTATTTACGAAATTATTAAATTACTTGTAGTATTTCTTATGAAATGGTTATAATTAATACACTACTTTATAAAATAAATAATGATATTGCTGGTAAATAGCATTCAAAAGTCTAATAATGGTTATTGATTCAAAAATAACACGAAATTGTATATTATCATTGGGCACGTCAAAAAAACATGAATTGCTTACCGAAGGAACGATATTCCACGAATATTTTTTTATGAAACACTTCCACACATTGTACACGTTGCATTTTATCATTTCTATTGAGTTTAAAAGCACAAAACAGTAAAAAATAATTTTAAATATTTATGACAACTGTGACAACACAACAAATATGACAGTTAAGGATCATTTCGCATGAAAAATCCGGCTTGGATGATAAATCTTTCAGTGTAGTGGTTCGTGTTGCAATACATTGCAATGCTAAGGAAGGAAAGGGACAGAGTTATGTGACAGTCCTTATCATGAACAGGATGCAAATATTGTCAAATATCATCAGAGTGTGTGTGAAATTTGTGTTTCTTCTGCTTAAATTTAAAAAAAAAATTTACTTCTGTGTTGTCTATAAAGTCCTGACATTAAAGTTCGAGGAACTAATATTGATGATGTGTCTGGCAACACCAAACGTATGTACAGTCAAGAGTCAAAAGTGGAGTCATACCTTAAATATCATATTGCCTTGCAGGCGCGCAGTCCTTCATTGTGTGCGTTACGTCCATATTACGGACGTATAATTACAATAAGAACACTACTCACACTAAGCTAATTATCATATTACCCACCCACACCAAGACACAACTCTGCTGCATGCTAGTGCTTCGTGCTCATACTGCCTACGTGCTGCCATCTATCAAATTTACGGGGTACTAAGTAGTGAATTCTGACTCAGAAATAATAATACACTAATACACTACCTATAGTTTATTATAAAGCAAACCAATAGTGGTGAGTACGGTGACACGCAACCAATTGATAATTTCGTCACAAGCTAATGGCATCTGCTGGTCTAATTAGTAGTCGGATGGACTGCAGTTGATACAGGTCAAAGTTCGAGTCACATCCAGATATTTTATTTTTCATATTAAACTCAATTCATAAGCCAAGAGTATTTTTATATAATGTAATTGATATGCTTTTATATATTTGTTATGAAATAAAAATTCTCAAAAATCATGACAACTATTTATTCATGTAAATAGGTATAGTATACTTATGTAAAATTTATTATTATAAACTACACTAACAAATTCAAAATTTATGTTTAATCACTTCCCTATCTAATTACAGAATAAATAAGAACTTAAAAATAAGCATTCTGTAGTAAGTTACTTATAAGAATCTGTTCATTTATTTTATATATTATTACTAAATTATACTTTCGCTTTTTTTTTAGTAAATATTGAGGTTATAGCTTAAGTATTCGTTTTCATCATGAAAAGAAGATTGAAACTAAACCTCAACATCTAACAATTTAACAATTTATCTCCTATTACGAAACATAACCTTGTATTTGTAATGCAAAATACAAAAACAAGTAATAAGTATAAAAATAATTGAAATAATGTTTATACTTTTATAAAACCAGATTTGATACAATAGAAAGAGGACAGTTGGAATATACCTACTTAATGAATGAACTCACTGATTAAATTTAAACACAAATAATTAACTCACTATTTTGTAAAGTTGCCGTTGTTGTCTACACATATTTCAATCACAAAAAAACTGTCCTAAACATCCATACAATGAGAAACTAATTCTTCCTTGCTCATCTTCTATGCACCATCAGGCCCCATAGATTTTCTATGGAGTTGAGGTTAGAAGACCGCGCTGGCCAAGGATGACATTTATTTCTGGAAGCGAAATAAATTATCCAGTTTTTTTATGCACGCCACCAGCTTGATATGCACGACGAACAGTAGATAGGCATCGAAAGATCAAATAAATCAGCATAACGCCTGGTAGGTAAAATCATCGCCTTCATATTCTTCCAACATTATTGTTGCTGCTGCTCAGAGATAATAGCCGGTCTTCTACTTTGCGGCAAGGCTACCCTGCAGCAAGTCGCTACATCCAACGTGTTGTCCACTAAAAAAATATAATAATATATAATTAGGTATTTAGTTTATATTTAATTTCAAAACTATCACTTATGCAAAGCAAAATCACGAAGAAAAATATATCAATACAATACATTAATATTATGTTATCATTTTATGTTTGAATTAATCACAAAATATTACACATTTACACACACATATTTCAAATCACAACTATTTATTTGTTTAAAAATACTCACACTTAATCCAGTTCCTTTCATTAGAAATTGAGACTATTTTGCAACCACTATCATGCAAAGTAAATCCGAATAGTCTCCATAATACCTACTTATAATGGCCTATATTGGCAAGTGTTGGTAAAGTAATATTCCACAAAATACTTAGATAACTATCACTAACAAATGCGTTCAACTAAAACGAGAACTCGGTTGAAGTGATAAATTTGCGTCTGTCTTTTTTTTCATTCACCGTCAAATATTAATTTTCATAGCTGGTCCATACTGACCACCCATACGAAGTAACGATACCATAAAGTTAGAGCAAGGATTTTATAGACATACTATGAACGTTCCTTAACATTCATAGTATGTCTATGAAATCCATAAAAGTATGAAGCGCTCGCCGACTCGCCGCGCCAGCCTACCTACTTCTATGGAAACATCGTATTCGGTCGGTTGACATTGCACAGACACATAGGCGTTTTACAAATAACACACAATCATAAGGTCTTAAGTGCAAACACTTCTATAAACAATTAGTATGAGAAATTCTGACTCCACTTCTGGAGATGTCTGTACATCAGCTGTCAATGCTGTCAATAATATTGAATTGTTTTTCGTTTGTATTTTTATTGTTTTGATTAAACTGCAATAAATTAAGACTAAACTACGCAGAAAAGTTTAAAAAATGAGTAAAGTAAATCGGAGTTGCACGCGGGAATTGATTTTTAAAGTTTTCCAGCAATGTTTTGCGGAGTGCAAGGATGGACGAATTTCGTGAGATTTCGATGATATTTATGGGAGAACAACATATATTATGGGTATGTAACCGTGTTATTGTTTGTTTTTTATCAACCTGAAGTTACAAATATACTGAATTTACGATTTTTAAAAGAAAAAAGGTATTCTTTACATCGTACACTTTTAGGTTAGACTAAAATTGTAAATAGGTCATATTATAGTATGATCATAAATTTTTGATACATTATGATGGTACATCTCAGTCTATTCGGGTTTTCAATCAATTTTGAATTTGAATTATTTTTTTTTGTGAATAAGTTATTGTTTCTATTCTGTTACAATGTTATTCCTTTTTTTTTAGGAAAACCAAAGAGTTCAGTTAGGCCCATAGTCGACGAAGCAACTTGTTGAAGAGGCCTTCTACAGCATCACATCTGAATATGGAAAAACTGCTGCCATTACGTTGAGACGCTCAAAAAAGAGTACTATGAGCGAGGGCGTTACCTGTATCTAGATATAGACGAATTGATTGTTCGCTTAGGCTATGATAGCAGCAGTGGTGACAGCAGCTGTAGTGATGACAGTGCCGCTGATGAAAGCGGCAACGAAACGTTTCTTGTTGTTGAATATTTGGACTCCGATGATGAGTGAAAGTGAATCCTTGGGGGAGGCCTTTGTCCAGCAGTGGACGTCTTTCGGCTGAGAGAGAGAGAGAGATGAGTGAAAGTGATCAACCTTAGTATTTTAACTATAAAAATATTCATCATCATCGTCAGCCTTCCATGACCCTCTGCTGGGTATAAGCCTCCTTTTGTATACGCCAACATTTTCTATCCTGAGCCATTGCAACAAACATTATTAAAAATATTATTCTGGTTAAATTAAAAATGTTTAGTAAAACTTTTCATAAGCAAGGTACCTACTGTAAATAAAACGGAAACAATATGACTTAATAATGTGTTTTATTTATTAGCTCGCTTTACTTGAACGAACTGCTAGTATCAAAATTATTTTAGTCACACTATATAGGGTTGCTACATGCACATCAGTGGCGCCATCATTTAATTTCAGGACTTAATAGACAGACTGTATTTGTCCATATTTTATTAAATTCATATTTAAAAATGAAGGTACTCAAATAGTTTGATGACATCAAATAACACAACTTCGTGAAATGGAACTTCGTGAATGGTGCTTTTTGTCAGCTTAACATGTTGTCATAATAAAATTAAAAAATAGGCCTAGCTTGCGAGAAGAAATGTACCATATGAGACACACAGAGCACAGAGTACGCACACAGAGAGTTGAGATTGTTTTGCCTGCCGCGAGAACCACGTGCGAGCGCGTCATCGAGCGAATGTGCCAGGGTTGTACCTATGATGATTTTGGTAATAAAACGAATTTTGATGAAAAACAATATTTTTTTATTCTTTGCTCAATTATTTTTCAGTTTAATATAATGATAGATGCATTTTTTTCCTCCCTGATTATTAAATTCCCATAAATAAATTTTATTTTAGGCAATGAAAATGAAAATGCATCAGCTTTTTACAATGGGAAATTGTTGAAATTATTTAATATTCTGTACGCTCAACACTGATATCTTAATGTGACAGACATCATTGTCATGTCAGTCAAGAAACGTCAATCGTTTTCTTTGACAGTTCACATAACCTTTAACATCTGTCTCCATCTTACTGTCTGTATCGTCCACCATATATTGCAATGTAATCTACAATATCATAACTAATTAGTGAATATCAATTTAATCCATTATGTAAATGAAGAGATTGTTTTGGAATAAAACAAGAAGTACATTTCAAACCAGATGAGAGCTTTATTTTTGCATTCTTACTTAGTGACGTTTTCCCACCGACCGCTGCTATTCGCCTGCTCAACAGGTTATTTAACCCAGGATTAACAGCACTAGAAGATAATAGCATTCAGAGCCTCATTGCGTTGAAAATGGCGACATCAGACTCAAAGATGAGCAACATCATTGAAAAGTTAACTGGGTTACAAAACTACTCCACGTGTGAAATTTGCGATTTTTTTTTGAAACTGGAAGATTTGTGGGAATCTGTCCTAGGAGCTGACAAGGCAGCCGGATTTATCGCCGCGTGCTCCTACTGAGAAAACTGCATCGTGTAGAGTTCACACAATACAAAGACATGACAGAGTATATTGATGCAACCATGCAATTGGTACAGCAGCTTGCAGACATAGGCAAGAAGATTGAAGATTGCGAGGTCGCGGAAATCCTCCTGTCGGGTCTCCCACAGCAATACGACGTCGTCGTGTCTGGTTTGGGGACAGCTGGGCTCGCCTCTACCCTCTCCAGTGAGATGGTTCGAGCTCGCTTACTGCAGGAAGATCACCGATTGACCAGCGCTGACCAGGCCACAGCATATCTTGCCAACAATAATGGAAAAAGGAAGGTACTTTTATGCTCCTACTGCAAGAAGACTGGACATCTCGCTCAGCGATGCTTCAAGCGGCAGCGAGAAGAAAAGGAAAAGCAGAAGCATACGTTTTTTGCCGCAGCATATTCTGCGTCAACTTCACAGGATTTCATTATTGATAGTGGTGCAACGTCACATATGTGTATGGACTCTAGTATGATTATTGATTCTACACAATGTAATCACACTGTATCTGTGGCTAACGGTCAAGAGCTTCAAAGTACCCAAGCTGGTAAGATTCCTTTATGTACTAATGTCAATCTGAGTAATGTCTTAGTTGTGCCTAACTTATCCAATAATTTAATGTCTGTAAGCAGTATGACAGACAAGGGATATATAGTTACTTTTCAAAAGGATGGTTGTAATATTTTCCATAAAAATAATGTCAAGATTGAGGGAAGTCCTGTTTTATCAGCTAGTAAAGTAAATGGTTTATTTAAATTTAAACTTAAACAAGGTAGGCCTTTACCCCCTGGACATTCCATGCCCCTACATTTGAGGCAGGGGACAGTGAGTGCCCTTAATGCTGCAGCCGTGTCTAAGAGCACTTGGCATAAGCGTCTTGCCCATTTGAACCCTACTGCGGTAAGTTTACTTGGTGGTGGTGGTCAGTGTTCCGGTGTTGTTTTTCAGCAGGAGGTCGAAGAGACTATCAGTTGTGTACCATGTCTGACGGGCAAGATGAAGAGTTATCTTATCCGAAGATTGGAAGACGTGCTGGCTCACTGCTGGAACTAGTTCACTCGGATGTTGCTGGGCCGATGCAAGTCAGCACCTGGGGCGGTGCCCGCTTCTTGTTAACATTTACTGATGATTTCTCAAGGAAAACTTATGGCTACCTTATGAAGTCTAAAGCTGAGGTAAGCACACATTTTGTTAATTTTAAAACAATGGTTGAAAAACAAACAGGCTTTAATATTAAAATTTTGAGGACTGACAACGGTACTGAGTACTGTAACAGTACTTTATCAAATTACCTTATTAAAGAGGGAATTATTCACCAGACTTCTGTGCCTTATTGCCCTCAGCAAAATGGGGTGGCTGAGCGTGTCAATAGGACTTTGTTTGAAAAGGCACGTGCCATGTTATTAGATTCTGGTTTGTCGAATCGTTTTTGGGGAGAAGCTGTTATGACAGCGATCTATTTGAAGAATAGGAGCCCCACCCAAGCGCTATCGAACAAAATTCCAGAATGCGTGTGGACCGGTTCAAATGTTGACCTAGGCCATTTGCGCATATTTGGTTGTGTCGCTTATTCATTTATTCCTAAAGTAAAAAGACAAAAGCTCGATGCCAAGGCAAATAAATACATATTTGTTGGTTATGGTGACACCTCTAAGGGTTACCGTCTTGTTGATCCCTCAAACCCTCGTTGCATTATTTATTCTAGGACAGTAACTTTCTTAGAAAATGAATTTATTGGAAAAGAGTCTTCGTCAGATGTACATTTACGGATGGAGAATTTTTTATTTTTTGATAATCACTATATTGGTGAGACTACAGGAGATGAAATTGTCTGTGATAATAATATTAATAATAGTAAATTAAATGAAATTTCAATTAACTGTGATAATAATTTTAGTAATAATAATTTAATTAATGAAATTTCAAATAATAATGACATTTTATCCTCAGACAATTATGAAACTAATGAGAGAGACATTGATCATGATAAATCTAATGGGAATTCCTCGCTTTTTTCAGACGATGAACCTTCTGCACCTGTTTGGTCTCCGTTGTCTGATGTCGACTATGGCACTGCTGACGAAGGTGATGAAGAGTCCGTGACGCAGAACACTCGACCTTCTCTGCCGGAGTCTTTACCTCAAGGGGAGTATTGAAGGCCTCAGAAGAGTTTGAGGCATCTGTTTCCAGTTCGAGGCCAGTGCGTTGCTCGCGAGGTATTCCACCAAAGAGATATGGGTATGATTTATCAATGTTGGCTAATACTAGTTCACCTTTGGATCCTGCATCATTTGATGAGGCTGTACATTCGGCAGATAAAGAAAGTTGGCTTGCTGCGATGCAATGTGAGTATGATGCCTTAATTAAGAATGGTGTGTGGGAGTTGGTTGATCGTCCTGACTCAGCAAATGTAATAAAGTGCAAATGGGTGTTCAAAAGGAAACATGACGCAACGGGAGCATTTGATAAGTATAGAGCTAGGCTTGTTGCTCGTGGTTTCTCACAACAAGAGGGAATAGACTATTCTGATACTTTTTCCCCGGTGGTCAGACATTCCACTTTGCGTATTCTTTTCTCGCTTGCAGTAGAGTTAGATCTAATCATTGATCATATTGATGTAACAACCGCTTTTTTGAATGGTGAACTAAATGAATTAATATTTATGGAACAGCCACAAGGTTTTAATTTAGATAAGAATAAAGTTTGTCTGCTTAAAAAGAGTTTGTACGGCCTGAAGCAAGCCAGCCGCATGTGGAACATTAAAATACATACATTTTTATCTGAAAATGGTTTTAAGCAGAGTGAATGTGAGCCCTGCATTTACACAAAAAGGTCAAATAAAGAATATATAATTATTGCCCTATATGTCGATGACTTTTATATTTTTCATAATGGCCGAATTGATGACTTAGTAGCATTGTTAAAAAGGCATTTTGATATTAGACATTTAGGACAGTTAAAAAGTTATCTTGGCATGAATGTAACTAGAAAGGAAGGAGTTATCATTTTGGACCAGTCAGACTATGTCAAGCGTTTACTTGAACGTTTTAATATGAGTAATTGTAAAAGTGTTACTACACCTTTGCCAGTTAACTGCAAGTTGGACAAAAGTAATATTTGTCTAGATGAGAAACAGTATCCATATAGACAGTTGCTCGGTTCGTTGATGTATTTAGCTATATGTACGCGACCTGACATTGCTTACGCTTGCAGTCAGCTCAGTCAATTTAGTTCATGTTTTGGCATTGATCATTGGAACACAGCTAAACGAGTTTTGAGATATTTATCAGGCACTTTAAATTATGGCCTTAGTTTTTATAAAAGTAATGAATCTCAAATTAAAGCTTTTACTGATGCAGATTGGGCCAATGATCTGTCTGACAGGAAATCATACACAGGTTTTGTCATAAAATTAGGCAAAAATGTTGTTAACTGGGAGGCCAGAAAACAACGTTGTATAGCTCTTTCTAGCACAGAAGCCGAATACTTGGCAATTAGCGATGTGTGCAAAGACATTTGTTTTGTTCAAAATTTCTTATCTGAAATTGTTAGCAAAACTTGGGATGTTTTAGTATATAATGACAAAGTGCACAGAAGCTGTTACTAGTTAAGGAATACTCCCATAGACGTACAAAACATATTGACATACGCTATCATTTTGTCAAAGATCTATTTCAAAAGGGTGCTATAGATATTAAATATTTATCAACTAATGATATGATAGCGGATGTACTTACAAAACCTTTGTGTAGAGAAAAGCATGAAAGGTTTATTAAACATTTAAATGTAGTTAATGTCAAGCAGAGCAGGGATCACATAAATATTTAGTTATAAGATATCATTTTATGGAACTGACTAATTGTAATTGAAATGTATTACTGAGATATCTTGTGTGTTACTATAATTTCTTATGTATTGCTGTTATTTGTATTGTAATACTGTAATTTGTTTTGTAATGCTGTGATATGTGTAATACAGAAATTTCTTTTATAGTCACGTTGCACATATGAATACAATGGTCATGTATGCAACGTGAATGTGGTAAGACCACTGTATGGGACGTGTCAGCTCCTGCGTGTTGAGCCTAAGGGGGAGTGTTGAAATTATTTAATATTCTGTACGCTCAACACTGATATCTTAATGTGACAGACATCATTGTCATGTCAGTCAAGAAACGTCAATCGTTTTCTTTGACAGTTCACATAACCTTTAACATCTGTCTCCATCTTACTGTCTGTATCGTCCACCATATATTGCAATGTAATCTACAATATCATAACTAATTAGTGAATATCAATTTAATCCATTATGTAAATGAAGAGATTGTTTTGGAATAAAACAAGAAGTACATTTCAAACCAGATGAGAGCTTTATTTTTGCATTCTTACTTAGTGACGTTTTCCCACCGACCGCTGCTATTCGCCTGCTCAACAGAAATTCTATTCCTTTTGGGAAAAAATACTATAGTCATTAAATAAATAAAATTTATTTTAAATTATTTAAAATCACGTGCAATGAAACATTGCAATGATGTTGATGGTTGCTGGCGTCCATTCAATGTCCTGGTACTCGTAGTACGTAAGAGAAATACTCCCCATAGCAGTTCTCTTTCTTGAGGTATTATTTTCTGACATATTTTCCTTGTTCTGAAATAAAATTCACTGTCAGTATTTTTATAAAATGTGCATTTTAATCTTCAAGAAAGAATTCCTGAGATTTTTAAAGAATAGGTACTAAATTCGTATATATTTGCCTTGATTCGGCCCAGCCATAGTAAACAAAACTGGATCTGTCAAATGATCTATGCTATTTACGAAATTATTAAATTACTTGTAGTATTTCTTATGAAATGGTTATAATTAATACACTACTTTATAAAATAAATAATGATATTGCTGGTAAATAGCATTCAAAAGTCTAATAATGGTTATTGATTCAAAAATAACACGAAATTGTATATTATCATTGGGCACGTCAAAAAAACATGAATTGCTTACCGAAGGAACGATATTCCACGAATATTTTTTTATGAAACACTTCCACACATTGTACACGTTGCATTTTATCATTTCTATTGAGTTTAAAAGCACAAAACAGTAAAAAATAATTTTAAATATTTATGACAACTGTGACAACACAACAAATATGACAGTTAAGGATCATTTCGCATGAAAAATCCGGCTTGGATGATAAATCTTTCAGTGTAGTGGTTCGTGTTGCAATACATTGCAATGCTAAGGAAGGAAAGGGACAGAGTTATGTGACAGTCCTTATCATGAACAGGATGCAAATATTGTCAAATATCATCAGAGTGTGTGTGAAATTTGTGTTTCTTCTGCTTAAATTTAAAAAAAAAATTTACTTCTGTGTTGTCTATAAAGTCCTGACATTAAAGTTCGAGGAACTAATATTGATGATGTGTCTGGCAACACCAAACGTATGTACAGTCAAGAGTCAAAAGTGGAGTCATACCTTAAATATCATATTGCCTTGCAGGCGCGCAGTCCTTCATTGTGTGCGTTACGTCCATATTACGGACGTATAATTACAATAAGAACACTACTCACACTAAGCTAATTATCATATTACCCACCCACACCAAGACACAACTCTGCTGCATGCTAGTGCTTCGTGCTCATACTGCCTACGTGCTGCCATCTATCAAATTTACGGGGTACTAATATATAATGATAGATGCATTTTTTTCCTCCCTGATTATTAAATTCCCATAAATAAATTTTATTTTAGGCAATGAAAAAATTTACAAAATTGTTTTTTTGACTGGGACACCCATCCACTGCACAATAATTACATGGATAATTACATGGTTTCGGCATTATATCTATTAATATATTTTTTTATAATAAATGTGACGTGCGAGCACTCAGGCCAGCGTGCGGCAACCCTGGGCAATCCACTGTCGGTTGTATCCACAGAAGTAAATTTTTTTTTTAAATATAAGCAGAAGGAACACAAATTTCACACACACTCTGATGATATTTGACAATATTTGCATCCTGTTCATGATAAGGACTGTCACATAACTCTGTCCCTTTCCTTCCTTAGCATTGCAATGTATTGCAACACGAACCACTACACTGAAAGATTTATCATCCAAGCCGGATTTTTCATGCGAAATGATCCTTAACTGTCATATTTGTTGTGTTGTCACAGTTGTCATAAATATTTAAAATTATTTTTTACTGTTTTGTGCTTTTAAACTCAATAGAAATGATAAAATGCAACGTGTACAATATGTGGAAGTGTTTCATAAAAAAATATTCGTGGAATATCGTTCCTTCGGTAAGCAATACATGTTTTTTTGACGTGCCCAATGATAATATAAAATTTCGTGTTATTTTTGAAACAATAACCATTATTAGACTTTTGAACGCTATTTATCAGCAATATCATTATTTATTTTATAAAGTAGTGTATTAATTATAACCATTTCATAAGAAATACTACAAGTAATTTAATAATTTCGTAAATAGCATAGATCATTTGACAGATCCAGTTTTGTTTACTATGGCTGGGCCGAATCAAGGCAAATATACGAATTTAGTACCTATTCTATAAAAATCTCAGGAATTCTTTCTTGAAGATTATGCACATTTTATAAAAATACTAACAGTGAATTTTATTTCAGGACAAGGAAAATATGCCAGAAAATAATACCTCAAGAAAGAGAACTATTATGGGGAGTATTTCTCTTACGTACTACGAGTACCAGGACAGTGAATGGACGCCAGCAACCATCAACATCATTGCAATGTTTCATTGCACGTGATTTTTAATAATTTAAAATAAATTTTATTGATTTAATGACTAGTATTTTTTCCCAAAAGGGATAGAATTCCCATCGTAAAAAGCTGATGCAGATCCGTCCGCATACCGCGCACGGCTTAAGATTCAGCGTCTCAAAATTTTTGGTTTTGCTACACTGTACCGAATATAATTAATTATCTTAGATCCGACCCTGTATTCTGTCGTTGTGTGAATAATAATCTTAGTGTGTGTTTTTGCCATGCAATTTCAATTGACATGTTCAGTCTGCTTACTATTATTATATGTCTGTGGTTGTATCGTCTCCGATATGCGAAGCCGGTAGGCATTAACGTAAAACGTAATTCTTTTTGAATTTTTATTGCACCCGAGCGCCAAGCTCGTAGTGTATTATTCTCGACTGGGTGCCCTTTGTTTCGCTTAAATTTTTTGTACCTAATTTCACTTCGGCAAACCTTATTAGCCTAATCTTAAAATTCAAATTATAGTCTCGCCTAACTGATATTTTTGCATAATAATAATTTATCCTAACAATTATTAGATGCAAAAATCTCTTTTATTGGATGTTCTAAAATTGTTTGTCTTTTAATTTTTTACACGTAACGATAACCTGCTATAACTTTGTTTGAGACAATTATTACTAACTATAATAATCAATACTGATAATTATAACTTGTTGGACACATCTAATGCACTACACTACTGATAATAATTCCTAAAAATCTTTATAGGTAAGTCAAAGTTCCGCCCTATACTAAAGTGTTATTCTTTTGCGCGGAATGAGAAGCTTGCGAAGGAGGTCGAGTGGATGAATGAATCGAAGGGCCGACGGAGCAAGACTTCTGGTGGAGTCACCCAGAAATATTTGCATGCTGCATGCTTGATTGCATGATGCATGTTTGCTTGCATGATGCATGCTTGCTTGCATGATGCATGCTTGCTTGCGTACTGCATTCTTGCTTGTAAGCTGCATGCTTGTAAGCTTTTGATGAGAACATCAAAAGCAATCGTTTTTGAAGTTATTTTGCTGCACAAAAATGATTAGGTGTTACACGATTGTTCTGTGCGAAATATTAATAAGTATTTGTGAATATTAGAAATAATTAATTATTAGGCCTGATTAGCGATGCGCCGCCGAGAATTTCTCGGTTTCCGAAAATTTCCTTCATGGAAAATTTCCGAAACTTTCCAGAAATTTTCGGGAACGTTTTTTCCCAATTTTTTTCTGTCACAATTCCCAAAGTGTGTCTGTCACTATTTCACGGTGTTTCAATGTTTTTATGAAAAAAAAAAAGATTGAAATACTAGCTGTTGCCCGCGAATGGAACCGCGGGCAACAGCTAGTACTAAAATATTTTTCTCTGAAAAATTCTCAGGAATGAAATTCTCAAGTAATTTCTCCGAAATTTCTTGGAAAATTTCCTGGGAATGAAATTCTTAAGTTCTTGGGAATTTCTCGGAAATTTCTTGGGAAAATTTCCCCGGAATATGGAAAATATGCTTTTCCCTTCATCCGATTTTCTTGAAAATTTTAGTGATTGTCAATCTTCTTATTTTAAAGACAGCTGCAAAAAGAAAATTCCCTTTTCCTATTTCAGGTACTTTTCCAACAATTTCCGTGTTAGGGAATATTTCCGAGAACGTTTCCTGACCAGAGAAACGGGTGGAGGCCTGATGACTTATTTGGGAAGTATTTTGTAAAACAAAAAAGATAAGGCGTTGCACTTTATGCTTAATTGTTTTGTGCGGACCAGGAATATAAAAACCCTCACCATGTTGCGGGAAAACAATAGAACGAATTTCTTATACTGGCAAATAATTTAAAAACCAAACTGTCATTTCTCCTGTCAAATTCGACTTTTAATCAATAATGGCGGATCCAGTTTATTTTTATTTCTGGGAAGGGCACCATTTTTGTGAATATTCCCGCGAAGTTCTAAGGAAGTTTCCGCTTTTTCTATGGAAAATTCGAGAGATAATTTCTTGAAAGCATACTTGTAAGAAACTAACTACTAAATCCTTTTATTTTAACAACTCGAGTCTTTATTTGATATGTATATATATACGTACTGTTATGGAACCTGCCTCCGCAGTATGTACACAAAATGGCAGTTTGGGGTGTGGGAGGGGGGGCACGTGCCCCCGTGCTCTCACCATTTAAATCCGCTACTTCTTTCAATATTGTTGCAATATAAACGCATAAGTGCTGCCTCTAATTCAGGGTTTTTATATTTCTGGTCAGGCTTAAGTATTTGTGAATATTAGAAATAATAAATTGTTAGGCCTAGACTTATTTGAGAAGTAAACATACGGCGTTAAAAACTGAGGGGAATCAAAAATAGGCTATACTAAATTAGGATTCATAAAAATGTACAAGATTTTGTACTAAATGTTTGAGCACCAATCTACATTAGGAATACAAAAAATTTGTCACAATCGCGCCAGTTTCGGTACATAAATTGTCTCTATTTTATATTTATTTCGTCACTTGATGACTACAGCCAGAGAGAAAAAAATCACTACGCTTAAGCTGCCGCAAGTTCACTTTAAATCATGACAGGGCTGTTTGTTTACTTGCTTGTGCTCGTCATTTATAATAAAAATCCAAAAATAAATTTAAATTAACGTCACAAACGTCAATATCAAAGTCAATAGTTGGGTATGTCAAGAAGTGTAAAAAAATAACGTTCGTGTTCGTTCCGTCAAATGTGTAAGGGAATTGTAAATAGAAAATATATGTAATTTTATTTTAATTATCTACATTTAAACATGAGTAACCGCAACCCGAATACGCTCATGAGCATTCCAGACGAACAATTTGATTATCTTTTCAAAATAGTGCTAATTGGTGATTGTGGTACAGGAAAAACATGTATTGTACAACGGTTGAAGTCTGGGAATTTCATAGAAAGTCACGGAAATACAATAGGCGTTGACTTTTCAATGAAAACCCTTATGGTTGACGGCAAAAAGGTCAAGGTTAGTGCATCCTTGGTTTTGCGTTTCATTTAAATTTACAATTTTATTTATAGACTCAAAGTGTGATAAGTGTATGATGGTCCACTTTCTGAGTTTTACCTTTAATAAATGTGTACTGCCTGTAGGATATCGGTTTTTCCAATTACCTATTTATTTTCAAAAAAATTTCAGTTACAAATATGGGATACTGCAGGTCAAGAGAGGTTCAGGACAATCACTCAAAGCTACTATCGGTCGGCAAATGGAGTTATAATAGGTATTTATATAATATATATACTTTTATGTATTTTATTGTTCACTCTTTTTAACGCTGATGGAGTAAAATAGATGTCTACGGCAGTATAACAATAAATCTTAATTTGTGTCTTCTCTGGTGTTCATCAAAGTGTTATTAAGTGTTCAATATGTAATAATAATTATTTATAAGATATTGTTGTTGAAGATGCATTTTTCTTAATTAGTTCTAGGAAAAATTTTAATCGTACTAGATAGACTATAATTTTTCCCAGGCTAAACTATACTTTTTGATACATTTGCATGATTGATTGTTTCAGTTTATGATATAACTAAAAGAACAACATTCTTATCTCTCCAAAAATGGATAGAGGAAGTACGAAGATACACATCATCCAATGTGATAGTGTCACTCATTGGTAACAAATGTGATCTGAGTGAACAAAGAGAGGTGGAACCGGATGAACCAAAGTCATTCTGCAGATATGTCCCTGAAATCATGTTTGTGATGGAAACATCAGCAAAAGACAACACAAATGTAGAAGATACATTTCGCAGTTTGGCCACAGAGCTAAAGGTAAAATAATCACTTTTATTTATTTACTAGCTTTCGCCCGCGGCTTCGCCCGCGTGAATTTCCCACGGGAACAGTGCTTTTTCCCGGGATGAAAGGTACCCTATGTCCTTCTCCATACTTTCAGCTATGTGTATGCGAAATTCCAGGAAGATAGGTTCAGTAGCTAAAGCGGGAAGAGGTAACAAACAAACAAACTCACTTTCGCATTTATAATATTAGTTAGGATTACATTTTGTTAATTTTGTATGTGAAGTAGATTATTGTTTAAATCAACAGAAGTCCACCATGGTGGTTGCTGTCACAAAACTGCAATTTATAAAGTAACTTTATAGTCATTCATTAACACAATGTAAAGATTTCTCCATACAAACTCCTGGAAAGTACCGTTACTTTCCAGTACTTTATATGAGAATTTGGTACCATACCAGTCAATTCTGGTAACAAGCCGTGCTTAAAGCATCAAAATTTATATCATCTCTAAGTGCTTATAATATCCTTTTCAGCGTCAGCATGATAACAGTGAGGGTCCTCCAATGGAGTCAGATTCTGTAGTACTCGGAGAGAGCCATTCCGTGAGTAGATGTCAACCATGTCGCTCGTCTTAGGATATTTTTAGTTACAATTTGACCCTTATATGGTTCACCTGATTTGAACAAACTGAATAGAAATTTGGCTTTATTGATTTAATAAAAGCACTCCTCTGTGGCATAAAAAAGTATGTAACAAAATCTTTTTAGTAGATTTGAAAAAGTAATGCCTGAGCAGATAAGGCAATACTTACTCTTTTCTTATATCAGACTTGCCAAATAGTTACATATTATGTCACATTTGTTAACAGTATTGAAGTAATATTAGATTGGGAAACTGAAATGGTAGTAAACACTTAAGTTAACAATTACAGTCAACATATTGTTATCTCTATGTTTGTGACTTCATACCTAAAACTAAAACCTAAATCATGTATCAGAAAAACTAAATAAAAAACTATAAAATGATTAAAGAACTTAAAAAGTTATGGTTTAACTACAGGGTGAAACTAAGAAGAACTTGAAAGACTTATCTTTCTGTGAACTTCTACCTTTTACTAAATAATACTTATGTCTACCAAGTATGTTTACTTGGTGTAAGTATAGTAAATATAATGTATTAAAATGATAACCCGATGATACTGAATTTCACCTAACATTTAAATTTTGTATGTTGACTACAACACAACTTTTATTACATTGTATAATTTATTTAAGTTTTATATCGTCAGTCTGCTAGTATGATGGGACTTACAAATGGAAATACAGAGTATTCTATGTAAGTCTACATTGTAGATATTACGTATGTTGTTAAATCATGCTAGAAGTATTCTCACAATGCTTCATGAAGCATAAATACTTTTCAATTCTCTGAGGTGCAATGATGCATACGCTAACGTAGTCACATTCTTTTTTAAAATTGTACTAGTTCTATTGGAATCCTATTGAAATAAAATTGTGCAATAATATTGCTGAATCTAGTGGTAGTGCAGTGTAGTATAATCCACACATAACTGGAGTATGTATATTGTATAAGCTGACTACTAATACTAAAACAAAAAAGTTTGCCGTCATGGGACGTCCGGCAGATGTAAAAACATTTGAGTATCGATGGCACGATGATCACACAATTTTCCGAAACGGCATTCGAATCGATTTTACTGCCAAGTCGCGCCAATATGTATTTACATCAAAAATTGATCTGCTAACTTTTCCAAATCACCTCGTCACAATCGCGACGTTTACAAATGTTGCAATAGATTAGAGTCAGAAAATCTCATTAACTCCATGACAGCAGATATACTTTTTTTTATTTCTAGCTTGTATTTGTCACGAAATAAGTTATTGTTGTATTTTGACTTGTTATCTTGTCAGCCGTATGGGAATGGAAAGATGGACAAAAATAGTCACATCTTGGATCCCGACTTATGGCAAAAGAGCGAGAGGCAAGCCGAAAATGAGGTGGTCTGACGAATTGTCGGCCTTTGATAGGCGGTGGCAGCAGGTACAAGCGATAGAGGTAGTTGGAGAGATAAGGGGGAGGCTTTTGCCCAGCAGTGGGACCTATTAGCTAAATAAAAAAAAAACTTGTAGTTTGCCTCATTCACCCGTTTATTTCGTAATATGTGCTTTATCAAAAGTAGTCCTATAATTAAGGAGTTTGGATTGAGCTTCAATAAGTAAAAGTTATTCCTGTCCTATTGGGGAACAATTTACACGCTCTCGCAATTACACATCTGCTCATAGCCAGACAGGCTGATCGCAAGATTCAACATAGAAAATTAATATTGTCATAGTGGCGTGGCTTTTGTATTGATGAATCATTACTTACGCAAAAAAATCTGCTATTTTTGTATTTGACAGAGTAAATTACTACGTGTGCGTTACCCTGGCAGGAAAGTGTGTCCTGGAGTTAAGTGAATGGAACCAAAACGTTGTGCATAGTCTAGTGTACATGTGCCGCGAATAAAACTTTTGTGCGTCTTGTAGTTTAGGAAAAAAACGGAAATCTAGGATTCTGCTAGGGTAACGTCGTTCTAGCAGGAAAGTTCTAAACGAATGATCGGAGAGAGATATATTCTGAGGGGGCAGAGAGCTTAGAGCTGTGCATTGACCTGGGCCGAAAAGATCATTTGTGCGTCTTCAGGTTTTCGGGATTTTGCATTTCCTGCTAGAGTAACGTTTTGCAAAATCGTGGATCTCCTAGATCCATCGTATGTGCGCCTGTAAGATAAATATACATGAGTAGCTATTCATTTGTGCCCATCTGTGCCATAATTAGATTTAAGAAAATATTTATAATTTTTAAGTAATCGCGTTGTCTTTGAAATCACGAAAAAAAATCATAGCGCCTAAATGAAAAGACGTGTAAGCTCGCTGAAAACTGTATTCGACTCTTCTATACACCTATAATAACCACAAAAAGTTTCTGAAGTGCACATGTATTCATTATTGAATAATATTACTAAAAGACAAAATTAGGTGACTTAACTTTGACGTCAACATACAAGAAACCGGCTTAACCCAATAAGTGTGCGTGTGAACCAAAGATTAGTGTGTTCAGTCATAAGTTATCGTGGAAATTTTCAGCTCAAAATGTTAAGGATATAAGTAAATAAACACAAATCCAAAAACATATGAACAACGGCAGATTATCCGGCCAAATTAGAATGACTACAAAAAAGCGACGGTTTCATACATATCGATAACCTTCTCTATTGAACGTATTATACCTAAGCTGTTCGTACAGTCGCATTTAAACGTTTATTAGCAAATGCCAACCTGTAACTTTATTTGTGGGAAATAGTGGGAGTAATAAAAAAATATGTATTGTTGTTAAATAGGGATTTGTATAAAAGTTAAGGTCGTGTTCCTTATTTGTCGAAATAGGTAGATTAGGTACCTTCTATAAAAATACAAAATGTGTTTTTTAAATGTGAAAGTTTATTTAGGTACCACTATTATGAACTAGCTACATGGCTATGGCTACTGTTTCTTCTTCCATGTCGAGTCGTACAATTCTGCATACCGACCGATGTTTCCTTCCTCCGCGCGGCACCCGATGACGTTGGATTAGTTTTCTGGTGGTTTTCTGTCTACGGATAACAAAAACAATAGGGAGGGAGTCGCTTTGTCTAGCTAGCGTGAAGAAAGTGAGATAACTAGTAAGCAAAATGGTAGTGGGACAGAGATAGATATATAATCGTCATTCTATTTTCAATAATGCGATGTATTTTGCTTTTTACTAGAAGTGAGTCATATTTTCTCTTGGTAAACAGTTTGGTGCGTTGCGTGTATCACGCGTGCATGTTGTATGTTATGACGCTATGGAGATCCTGTTGCGCAGTTGCGTTTGTTTACTTTTTAGATGTTGGTTAAAAGTTTATGAAGTTGGAATGGAATAATCTGCAATGGTAAGTAAATATTTAAGTTACCAATGGTTTGAAAGGAAGGCATTTGGTTTTCTTTAGCAGTAAGTAAATATTATTTTATTGTTCGAGACCCACAGCTAAAAGTGCAGTCCAAAGTCATTGAGTCATTTTTGTTTTCGGCTAAGCAGTTGATTTAAAAATGCAATATCCCAATAAGACTGGAAATCCTTTCCGCAAAATATGCTTGGTAGATATATAAAGTACTGGACCACCGAGACAACTACGGTGTCAAATCCGTTTGTTTGTTACCTCTTCATGCTTTATCTACTGAAATAGTCTTCCTGAAATTTCGCATACCTACAAATAGTACTGGAGAAGGACATAAGGTACCTTTCATCCCGGGAAAAAGCACTGTTCCCAGTGTCCACAGTAGTAGTTTGATCTGTGATTTGATGCCATAATATTTACTATTAAAATTACCTATGTATAAGAGAATAAAAATAATAATTTCCAAATCAAAAACCTCTTTTTTATTTTATATGGCCACTATGTGCGTGCATTTTATATCCATACTAGCTTTTGCCCGCGGCTTTGCCCGTGTGAATTTCCCACGGGAACAGTGCTTTTTCCCAGGTATCTTATGTTCTTCTCAGTACTTATAACAATGTGTATGCGAAATATCAGGAAGAATGGTTCAGTAGATTAAGCATGAAGAGGTAACAAAACAAACAAGTAAATAAACAAAAAACTCACTTTCGCATTAATAATATTAGTTAGGATAGAATAGTTAGGATTTTTTAATTATTTCCTCAAATTTTGTCGGGAATTCCCAGTTGGGAATTGCCGACAGACGTTTGATAGCGACTGTACGGCCAACAGCTTAGGTATAATACGTTCAATAAAGAAGGTCATCGATATGTATGAAACCGTCGCTTTTTTGTAGTCATTCTAATTTGGCAGGATAATCTGCCGTTGTTCATATGTTTTTGGATTTGTGTTTATTTACTTATATCCTTAACATTTTGAACTGAAAATTTCCACGATAATATATGACTAAACACACTAATCTTTGGTTCACACGCACACTTATTGGGTTGAGCCGGTTTCTTGTATGTTGACGTCAAAGTTAAGTCACCTAATTTTGTCTTTCAAGTAATATTATTCAATAATGAATACATGTGCACTTCAGAAACTTTTTGTGGTTATTATAGGTGTATAGAAGAATCGAATACAGTTTTCAGCGAGCTTACACGTCTTTTCATTTAGGCGCTATGATTTTTTTCGTGATTTCAAAGACAACGCGATTACTTAAAAATTATAAATATTTTCTTAAATCTAATTATGGCACAGATGGGCACAAATGAATAGCTACTCATGTATATTTATCTTACAGGCGCACATACGATGGATCTAGGAGATCCACGATTTTGCAAAACGTTACTCCAGCAGGAAATGCAATATCCCGAAAACCTGAAGACGCACAAATGATCTTTTCGGCCCAGGTCAATGCACAGCTCTAAGCTCTCTGCCCCCTCAGAATATTTCTCTCTCCGATCATTCGTTTAGAACTTTCCTGCTAGAACGACGTTACCCTAGCAGAATCCTAGATTTCCGTTTTTTTCCAAAACTACAAGACGCACAAAAGTTTTATTCGCGGCACATGTACACTAGACTATGCACAACGTTTTGGTTCCATTCACTTAACTCCAGGACACACTTTCCTGCCAGGGTAACGCACACAATTACTACATAGTGAGTCATTATTTTAATTTTTTTACGTATTTCTCTTTAGAATCTCAGTGAATATCTTTTAAAAAAAACACGTTAAAACAAACTCACTTTATTGGCCATAAAATATATATTATTTAAATATTAAAATGCTTTAATTAACGTCATGAATAAAGATGCGGTATGACGATCTCTGAGTTTTAGTTGTAAGAATATCAGTTTCGGTAAATACTGTATATATTTGTATAGTAATTGTAACTTGTACCACCTAACTGTGACTGATTTGAGGGAGCCATATGTTTATTTTCAGTGTATTAGCCCAGACTAGAGATATCAGACCAGTTATATAATTTAGCTATTTTAAGTAGGTACTGACATTTCATATTTTAACAGATAGCATTAGAGCTTTTTTCGCTTTATCTTAGAAATGTATTTCAGATTTTGGAAAGGAGTTTGTCAATATAATAGTGGAAAGCTAGCTAGCTATAAAATCAATATTTACTGAAAACACATTTTTCAAAGGACCTTTTTGCATTCTGTTATTATATTGATCCGTCAGTGCAACACCCTTCGATTTATCTGTAGCTGTAAGTAGCTTTTATAGCAATTTAGACATTCATCATCATTCATTGCTTTGATCAAAATCCAGTGTAGGACACGTAAGGTATGAATAACCATTGATATGGAATCAGCCAGGACCTGCTATATTACTTACATCATGAGTTTACTTATTGTAATTGAGAAATCTCCTACCAAAAAGAGTCTGTAGCAGGTATTTAGAATGTTTATAGACGGCGAAGTTCCAATGCCTCCTAACTGACATTTGTAAAGATAGGCTTAGGTAAATCCTTCTAAATCTTTAAAAATGTCAGTTTGGAGGTATTGACACTTCGCCGTAAACAGGTGGGTTGGGTTGAACACAGCAGGTTGCTTTTAACTTACATATTTGTTGTAATTTCTTCGTATTAAGAGTTGATTTACTAAATTTATTTTAGCTAAAATATTTTTTTCTGAATCCCACCCAAAACTGTATAAAACCTTGTCATATTTATATAAATATATTGTAGACTTTACTACACGTAAAGGGCAATTGTAGGTGTGGCGTCCATATAAATAAAACATAACGTAATAATTAACTAAAATGTATTTTGTAAGGAAATAGTCAATGTAACAAACGTCTCTCTTAGGCCTAAATGAAGTATTGTCGTATTACACCGAACAGTAGAATCTCTACGAATCGGTTAAATCTCAAAAAAATATTTTATTGTGATACCTATATTTTACTTTGAAATCAATTATTTTTAACAATCGTGCTATATCTTAATCTGTATCTTAAGTTGAATTTATTTTCGGAAATTGTTTTAATTGAGTATATATATAATAAATATATTGTTATACAAAATTTTGTGTGTTATTCAGCATTGCATTATGCATTATACATTTCTACAAATAAATAAAAAAAAAAAAAATTTAATTTTTACAAATAGAGTAATTGTTTTCACGCTCACTAGGTGGCGCCACTGGCGAGAATGGTCATGTCAATGGTAAAATACTGTCATTTGATTAAAAATATTGACAGCGTTGTAACATATAACAGATGTCAGCCCTCGCTCGTAGGTGCTGACATCTAGTGGAATATTTTAACGCGACCCATTGAGACGATTCCTGACAACAGAGCTACATTCTAGAAAAAGTTAACGGTATGCGTTTGTGTATCACTGATAATGATATCCAGCTGCTTAGTGACGTGAATACCCGATATCCATCTAAACTTGCCAGGCTCCGACCCCATGCGTCCAAACACTCTCACAAGTTGTCCATTCGGCTTGAACACCTGTACCCTGCAATTCCCTGAGTCTCCAACAAGAATAAAGCCCATTGGATCAACAGCTAGTACTTCAGCTTGTCTAAACTGTCCTTTCCTTTGGCCCATAGAGCCGAATTCCAATATTTTTCCTTTGTCGAGTTTGTTGTAAACCTTGACTCTTCTGTTTCCGCTGTCAAGCACAACGACTCGATCGGCGGTGACTGCGACGCTGGTGGGGGCATTGAACTCTGTGCATGTCACCGCTGTCACTTCCCACACTTTGCTTGGGTTGATCTGCTGTTTCGTTGTCACTCCGAAGTAGTCCACGAATCTACCGTCCGGTTGGATTACCTGAAGATTAAAAATGTGTTATGTGAAATAAATTTTCAGATTCAGAAACTAAGGCGGCTAGGCTGATGTGGAATTGGGCTGGTCACGTGTCATCCCGAAAGATAGGCTAACATACGACCTGGTTCCCAACTGATGGGTATAGAAAGCGAGAAAGGCGTAAGATAAAATCGGATGAATTAGTAAGAAGAGACCAAGGATAGATTTATGGAAAAAGAGTGCGGAGGCTTTTGCCCAGTAGTGTGACATGTTATAGTTACAAAATATGTTTCTTTGCCTTGGCATATATATGATATGATCTTCACCGCGTCTGTGTGTCTCTGTCTGCACGTTTTAAACTCTTTTTTTATTATTTTTTTAACACAGGTGGTAGGTTTTAGTAAGCACGTAATACACCTTAGCGAAGCCACAGATAAAAAATACTGATCTTGAGTTATCACCAGCCAAAGCTTTGACTTTACAAAATCTAAACAAACAAAGCACATACCTGAATCCTGTCATTGCCGGTGTCCACGACATAGATAAGACTCTGGGCGTTGTCCGTGGCGATTCCCTCGGGCGAGCGGAACATTCCTTCACGGCTGCCCTTCTGCCCGAGGCAGCGCAAGTACTCGCCGTCCTTAGAGAACACGTGCACGCAGTGTCTCCATTTGTCTGGAATATTCAGGATCTCATTTTAGGTACTTATATATTTATTAATTTTTAATATATATGCAATGTCAGACAAAATCAACAAGGGACTTTCTTGTATCTAGCTGTAAGGTGGATTAAAGAAAGGTAGAGATTATGCAATGCCGATTTTTATTTAATTTACAAAAACTTCTGTACAAAAAACGTTTTCTTTACAAAATACATAGCCGGAGGCTTTTTCTACCAGTCAACCAAGAGGTGATGCAGAGATAAAGGATATCATTTTGGGGTGAGTGCAAATGCGCGAGGGGCATAAAAATACTTAAAAAGAAAAACACAATTCCCTCGATTCCCTAGGGAATAGTGTTTTTCTTCTTTTTAAGTATTCAAAGTCAAAGTCAATTATTTTTATTTATATAGGTTTAAAAATAGCACTTATAAATCGTCACATTCTTGTTTTTAGTTAGTTGACGTCATAAAATTACTTAAAGCTAAGTTTACCACCGCCTCCAAAGTGCAAGTGGAGAAGAGGCGGCGCAACAAACTCTACTGCTGCATTTTCTCCAAAGACGTCACTTTACAACATTTTTTTTCATTATTTTAGTGGGTGGGTATCTAACTTATTCACCCAGGTAAACGGTAAAAACCTAATCGTAATATTTTCAGTACCTGTGATATAAATTTCCCCCAAGTTCTTATATCACACAGCATATCGTCGTGGGTCAGCCGCGCCACAATCTTGGCCTGCGAGCGCTCCACCACCATCACACAGTGCGAGACCATACCACAGATGTACAGGTGGAAGCTAACTATAGCTTCTTCACAACTTACCAGTGATATAGATTTCTCCCAAGCTCTTCATGAATGCGATCTGCACAGGGCACAGCATATCGTCGTGGGTCAGCCGCGCCACAATCTTGGCCTGCGAGCGTTCCACCACCATCACACAGTGCGAGTCCATGCCGCAGATGTACAGGTGGAAGCTAGCTATAGCTTCTTCACAACTTACCTGTGATATAAATTTCTCCCAAGCTCTTCATGAATGCGATCTGCACAGGGCACAGCATATCGTCGTGGGTCAGCCGCGCCACAATCTTGGCCTGCGAGCGTTCCACCACCATCACACAGTGCGAGTCCATGCCGCAGATGTACAGGTGGAAGCTAACTATAGCTTCTTCACAACTTACCTGTGATATAGATTTCTCCCAAGCTCTTCATGAATGCGATCTGCACAGGGCACAGCATATCGTCGTGGGTCAGTCGCGCCACAATCTTGGCCTGCGAGCGCTCCACCACCATCACACAATGCGAGTCCATGCCGCAGATGTACAGGTGGAAGCTAACTATAGCTTCTTCACAACTTACCAGTGATATAAATTTCCCCCAAGCTCTTCATGAATGCGATCTGCACAGGGCACAGCATATCGTCGTGGGTCAGCCGCGCCACAATCTTGGCCTGCGAGCGTTCCACCACCATCACACAGTGCGAGTCCATGCCGCAGATGTACAGGTGGAAGCTAACTATAGCTTCTTCACAACTTACCAGTGATATAAATTTCCCCCAAGCTCTTCATGAATGCAATATGCACAGGGCACAGCATATCGTCGTGGGTCAGCCGCGCCACAATCTTGGCCTGCGAGCGTTCCACCACCATCACACAGTGCGAGTCCATGCCGCAGATGTACAGGTGGAAGCTAACTATAGCTTCTTCACAACTTACCAGTGATATAAATTTCCCCCAAGCTCTTCATGAATGCGATCTGCACAGGGCACAGCATATCGTCGTGGGTCAGCCGCGCCACAATCTTGGCCTGCGAGCGTTCCACCACCATCACACAGTGCGAGTCCATGCCGCAGATGTACAGGTGGAAGCTAACTATAGCTTCTTCACAACTTACCAGTGATATAAATTTCCCCCAAGCTCTTCATGAATGCGATCTGCACAGGGCACAGCATATCGTCGTGGGTCAGCCGCGCCACAATCTTGGCCTGCGAGCGTTCCACCACCATCACACAGTGCGAGTCCATGCCGCAGATATACAGGTGGCCTTAAGCTAACTATCACTTCTTTACAACTTACCAGTGATATAAATTTCCCCCAAGCTCTTCATGAATGCAATATGCACAGGGCACAGCATATCGTCGTGGGTCAGCCGCGCCACAATCTTGGCCTGCGAGCGTTCCACCACCATCACACAGTGCGAGTCCATGCCGCAGATATACAGGTGGCCTTAAGCTAACTATCACTTCTTTACAACTTACCAGTGATATAAATTTCCCCCAAGCTCTTCATGAATGCAATATGCACAGGGCACAGCATATCGTCGTGGGTCAGCCGCGCCACAATCTTGGCCTGCGAGCGTTCCACCACCATCACACAGTGCGAGTCCATGCCGCAGATGTACAGGTGGAAGCTAACTATAGCTTCTTCACAACTTACCAGTGATATAAATTTCCCCCAAGCTCTTCATGAATGCGATCTGCACAGGGCACAGCATATCGTCGTGGGTCAGCCGCGCCACAATCTTGGCCTGCGAGCGTTCCACCACCATCACACAGTGCGAGTCCATGCCGCAGATGTACAGGTGGAAGCTAACTATAGCTTCTTCACAACTTACCAGTGATATAAATTTCCCCCAAGCTCTTCATGAATGCGATCTGCACAGGGCACAGCATATCGTCGTGGGTCAGCCGCGCCACAATCTTGGCCTGCGAGCGTTCCACCACCATCACACAGTGCGAGTCCATGCCGCAGATGTACAGGTGGAAGCTAACTATAGCTTCTTCACAACTTACCAGTGATATAAATTTCCCCCAAGCTCTTCATGAATGCGATCTGCACAGGGCACAGCATATCGTCGTGGGTCAGCCGCGCCACAATCTTGGCCTGCGAGCGTTCCACCACCATCACACAGTGCGAGTCCATGCCGCAGATGTACAGGTGGAAGCTAACTATAGCTTCTTCACAACTTACCAGTGATATAAATTTCCCCCAAGCTCTTCATGAATGCGATCTGCACAGGGCACAGCATATCGTCGTGGGTCAGCCGCGCCACAATCTTGGCCTGCGAGCGTTCCACCACCATCACACAGTGCGAGTCCATGCCGCAGATGTACAGGTGGCCGCTCCACGGCGCGATGCCCACGCCGCACGGCCTCGATGTCTTCTTCCATGTGTAGTGGGGAATGAAATTTCGGGATCTGTAACGACATTCCGAATCATCACAGATTAAATCATAAGTCGCGAGCGCGCGTAGATCCTCCAAATCTATACGCCAATAAACTTACTGGAGATCGGGTGTAATGTAGGTAAATTAGTTTTTTAGTTTTCACAATATACCTCTAATCTCGAATGCAATAAATTCTTATTTTTTATTGTCACAGAAAAACATTTTGTAGCCAGGCACATAATATCTCAAAGTCAAAGTCAATTTTTTTTTATTGAAACTTGGCCTTCAAAGAAGGCTCTTTTTCACGTCGATAACTAATTATTTAATCATAATATATTATGTCTCAAAGCTACAGACTACTAGCATTTCGGAACGACCACTGCTGAGAAGAAATGCCGAAAGAAAAGAATCTCGATGGTAGACAGTATCTAATATTTTGCATGACCCATAATTTGAAACGCCTCGTCGTCGAACTGTCTAACTTGACTAATATTTCAAAATCGATGATATAAGAATAAGAGAAAGAGTTCAAGATGGAGTATGAAACTGAGCATGTGTGACTAGGATTTGTAATCAGCGTTGGCCTTACCTGTAGTGTTGAATCAAGGAGGTGTCGCTCTCGAGCGGGTCGTTCTGTTTGAGCCCGTCCGGCACCGGGTCCTCGGACTCGGCGTCCAGCGGCGTGGCGGCGTCCTGCTCTATGCGGAAATTCTCCTTGTCGAACACGAAGTGCTCGGTATCCCACTTCGAGACGTCCAGCAGAATTTGTAACGCGTTTTGGTGCAGATTCACGAATGTCATCACCTGGGATTTAGTTCATTAAAAAAATATCAATCTAATTATTCTATACAAGCTGTGCCACAGTCACGTAGCTTCGCTTACGTGCGAATTTCTTCTTCCAATGTGGCATGTGGCTATATACACAAAAGGATTTTTTTATAATCAGATCGACAGATCCTGATAATAACGCGTTCAAACAAACATACAAACCCTTGAGCTTTATTAAATTACTAAGTATAGGTTGTAACACTTGTGTTTAACACTGTATTGACGCAGTACTAAAGTAGTAACATACTTACTTAGGTATTTTTCTCACAAAAACTTAAAGGTACGACAATTTTTAAAAGGACGACCATTTTTCTTTTATCTAGCCATAATTTCTAATCTTGAAAAAAAAAATTATTTTAATTATCGTCACATCCCGGTTGTTATCTTTGCGTTATCCTATGACGCTATCAGTTTATTTCGTTAGCTTTTATTCAAAAACAATTAACAAAAAATACCGTATTTTTATCGTCAGTTTTTTGTTTTGAAGTCATTGCATGCTTGGCTACTGATGTGGCGTCTTCCAGTGACGTTTTGAGGGCCAGAGCGCAGAGGTCGCCTGATTTTTGCAGATCGTGCGTCTCTTGCAACAAATGCGCTCTGGATTCCATTATGGCATTGATCTTCTCGTCTGCGGCTATCTTGATTTGTTCTGTGATTCGTTCACAGCGATCCTGAAAATAAAAAGTATATGTTAATAGTACTTCTCACTTTTTTCCCTATTTTTCGGTTCCAGAGTGTTTATAGTCAATACATGCATAATTTTTCCAAACTACCTTATACCTTACTAATCAGACATCCGAGGACATTATGAGAGTAGGTAAAATGTGTTTTTTTTTTTTTTAAGTACTTTAATAATAGGAAATTTAGATTAATGAGGGTTGTAAAATTTTATTATTGAATTAAATAAATATACTAGGTAAGATATAAGTAATAATCAACTTATCTTATCTGCCATTCATTTATCAATGGTGTAGGTGTATGTTTACCTTAAAATGCTCCATTTTGTGCTCCAATCTCCTGGCAGCGGAATCCAGTTGCTTCAATATCGATGCCACTTGAGTCCTCATATCATCCAAATGCTGAGACCAACATACCCGACAAAAAATCTGTGAACAACACAATTTTTTAACTTTACAGGACCTTTCTTTTACATAAAAAATCGGAAAGAAGCACAAAGAATTCTTAAAAGAAAGCTTACCAATTTGCAGTGCTGACAATTTGTTGTATCCGAACTATCACACATACTTTGACAGTTGGAACACCTCACTCCAGCCGCGAACAACTCCACACTCACTCCATTTGCAGTAGGAGAAGGTGGAGTCTCAGCCTTAGGGTCAGCGCTCTTGTTGGTAACACCAACTATTTGCAGCAGCGAATCTATGTACAGGTTCGAAGGAAGGCTGTTTATGAAATTTGGCCCTGTCACTTGGACCTTGGTTCGGCATATTGGACATTCGATGATCGGACCTATGGAAGAATAAAATTTATTAATCAGTCTCGAAGAATACTGATACTGCTGTAGGTCTTAAAAAAACAAAGGGATCTAATTGTATGCAATCGAGTGTTATGGCAATCAACTACACACCCCGATGCCATAGTTTTTAAAATTCAAATAAACTGTCACTTTTGTTAGTTTTTTTTCGAAGCACGAATCAATATTAGATTGAATCTATACTAATATTATAAATGCGAAAGTTTGGATGTGAGTTTGTGAATTTGTGAGTTTGTGAGGATGTTTGTTACTCAATCACGCAAAATCTACTGGACGGATTTCGATGAAATTTGGTACAGAGGTAGATAATGACCTGGAATAGCACATAGGCTTTTTATCCCGGGAAAAAGCACTGTTCCCGTGGGAAATTCACGCGGGCGAAGCCGCGGGCAAAAGCTAGTACTAACATATTGATCATTGACTTTAAAATCACAATCCAGCGATCAATGTGCAACTAACCAAAGAATGACTTATCATTAACAGGGCAGGGCAAGAAGAGATAGTAAATACTGACTGTTTACAAGAACACTAAGGCACGCCAGGCAGAAGGTGTGTTGGCACGGCAGCATTTTTGGGTTGTGAAGAGCCTCCAGGCATAGCGGACATTGTATCAGATCTTTGATACCTGTGATTGATCCCCTGAAACACATCGAAGTTATCTGTGGAAATATGACGCTTAAGAATAAAATCTGGTTATTGTTTTGAATTAAACATATTTTGATGAAGGAGTATAAATAAATTTTGTTATTACGGGAGTAAGTGACAGGTAAGGTTAATCAAGACGATGTCATCAAAAGAAAACCGTTTGTTTATAGTCTCGAGGAAAATAAAGATAAATTAAATTTTGGGTTCATTAAAATATACATATAAATAACAGGTAAGTAGGTTGATATACTTAAACTTGAGGGTGATTACCGATAATAATATGATTAACTTATCAAAAAATAATCCTCTCCTTTGTCATGATATCGTAATGGATTCCCTGAATCACTGCTAGATAAATTTGATATCATTAAAAGAAAGTACCGATTTTAGGATTATTGCTAAAATGAGCTAGGTATTTTACTTATTTCCAATTTTCTTAATACATAAAAAAGTGTGGGTGCTTGTTTAACTTATACAGGCAACACTTACATCGGAAGAAACATGTGGTCTTTAAGAATAACTGGTTTATCAAGACTAAAATAAAGAATAATTAAAAATCACTATGTTCGAATGTGTCTCACACTAGCTCGCGAAGAATTAGGCGACCTAATTACATGTAAAGAGCAGGACATTTATGTAGGTACCGAAGTTTTTTGTGTAAATTGTTTATGTCCCTAACTGCAATGAAGTACTCACTGCCTAGGTCTTGATTCTGTGGAGTTAGCTATTCTTGAGACAACATTAGCTATGGACGAAGGACTTCTAGGAGGACCAACTGGAGTTGGCGTTATCGGAGACCTTGGAGGGGTCCCCACTTCAATGTTTTTCTGACTGTTCCAACGCTTCAGAGTAAAAAAGGAAGGCTTTTTCTTTATTTTGTCCGCCATTTTCACACGTCTTCGCAAGTTGAAATACAAACAACGAATGATTGTGTAATCAGTAAACCTAATCAGGCATTAAGGGGTATTTTATCACTGATTTCCAATCTGGACGTTTGTTTATCTATTAATTGGGGTGTTCCGTTTTCAACGCAAATCTTGTTTACCTTTCAATTTGAATTTCGCGCGCCTTACCGATGCACTCATCAATCATCACAATTCGCTGTGCTGCAGTTCTATTTAGCCAATGGGGCGCCCGGACTTCCGCTGGCGCATGCGCAGATCCTACCGGTGTCTGAGAGATCAACGCCATAGGCTGGTGGCAGAAGGCTGGTGGCTGAACCAGTAAAAACCTCTCCGTGTCTGTACGTGAAAGCGAAGGCGCGCGCGCATCAAACATTACATTTTACTCAATTATTCTTAATAAAACTTCAAGTGCTCAACAGTGTTTTTGGAACTTTATAATCGTGTGTGGCTGGCCGGCTAGGTGTCTAAAGGAAGAACTATTCGTGAGGAATCGTGCTCGAAGCCTGCCTACATGGTAAGTGGTTTGTGCATTGTTCCTATTGTCTAAATCGTCTGTAGCAACGCTTATTAACGGCGAATGCTTTCAATAAGTATTCGATCCAATGTGGTGATTGATAGTGTACTCTAATTTCTACTTATCGAATCAATTTAGCCACATTTTTTTGGTGCCGAAACCCGGGAACTTTGGATACCTACCTTCAGTCTGCCGCCAAATACCAATTCGATTTAGTAATTGCTACTTCATTTACCGTATTCCACGCTTATTATACTTACTAGTACAGCTAAAACGAATAAACATAACATTTTGTTTCAATTACTAATCGGAAAACAAGTCTTTGTTCCATTTTGTTTTGTTGAGTACCTTACCTACCGATTATCGATTTAAGATGGCTTCCATCAGTTTCTAGAATATTTGTTGAAAATAAATTCTTTTGTCGTTTTATACTTATTAGCATAAAATTATCTACCGTTTTACCGTTCGCAATAATACAATATTGCAAATCCACCTTCTCATAATTTTATGTTGATAGTTCGTTATAACTCGACTACTTTTTTCCAACCGTTCAACGTTTCCTCTTGATATTTATTTATCGAAAATTTATTTCGTTTCAAATTACGAAATATTTTTTATCGTGACGTTGTATCGTTTATCGTATCATATTTTCAACGAATTTTGGTGCGTTCACATTTTCATTATTACCGTTTTAGGTTAAAAATCATAGTTTTTTGTTTTCACAAAAAAAACTGATTTTTATTTTTTTATTTACCGTACATTAACGAATATCGCAAACCGTTTTTAGTGTTCCTAACGCTCATTTAATTCATCCTTATCAATTTAATTTATTTCAATTTAAAACTCAGGTGACCGAGGTGACAATATTACCTGTTGTCGTGTAATACCGCCCCAGTGATTCTCGTCGATTCTTGTGAACGCGGTCTCGCTGAAGACGTTCGCAACTAAACTTTTTATCGAATCCGAATATTTGTTGCTATCAGGTTTTATTGTTTTGATATTAATTATGTCTTTACTATCAAGGCGTAAATCTAAACCTACTATTAAAAAGGGTATCGAAAATACGTACACTATTAATAATTTGCCCAGTTTGCGACGTAAACGAACTATAGCATATAATCGCTTAACGAAGGCTTTGGAAGTAGGTACCTTAGCCAATACCGATGAATCACAAGTAGGGTTATTTCTTTTCATATTGTCATGAAATAAAAACGATTGCTGATAGTTTTCATGACTCCCATTTTATTATTTTGGACCTTCTTAAGGATGATGCCGATGAGGAGGACGATGAACTTCAGGATCGATTTGACGAATTGTATTTTCAAGTGTTGGCAATTCAACGAAAATTTGAACAACGTTCATCTCAACAAGCTGACACTTCGAAACATAATTCATTGACCGGTTCGCACAGTGGAAATATGCGGTTACCAAAAATTTCGTTGCCAACTTTTTCCGGTGCTATCAAGGAATGGCCTGAGTTCATTGCAACTTATAACGCGTTGATACATGATTCTACCTCCTTATGTAATATTGAGAAATTTCACTATCTCGTGTCAGTTTTAAGTGGTGATGCTTTATCGTTCATTAGAACTTTTCCTGTTGCAAGTGAACATTATTTAAGTGCGTACGAGGCTCTCAAGTCCCGTTATGAAGATAAACGCGAATTAGCGTTTACGTGCTGGCGTGATATCTTGGACGTTAGTTTAAAGACTTCGAACGCTCAAGATTTTCGACGCGCCTTAGACACGATCGATGAGAACTTAACAATTTTAAAAACTTTAAAATTACCTACCGATAAATGGGATTTTGTTCTTTGTTATAATGTTCTGGCCAAACTCGATACCAAATTAAGACGCGAGTTTGAGGAAAAACATACCGATATTGAGCTTCCACAGTATAACCATTTAAGGGCATTTTTACACTCTAAAGGTGAAGCATTAATTCGCGACACGCACTTTTCGAATGTTACCAATAAAACCGCTAACGTTCCAAAGGACACACCGGGAACTTCACAGAAGTTCAAGCGACATAACGTCACGCATTCGCTTGTCGCTCCCACCGTCACTACTCATAAAAATGTTGGTGATAAACAACAAGCGAAACCTGCTCATAATTCGAGCACTCCGATTCGTAAATGTGCCTACTGTCGTAATGAACATCACATCTCGGCCTGTAGTGATTTTTTGGCAAAATCAATAGATGAGCGCATGGCTGTGGCCACTGAAAAGAAATGGTGCTACAATTGTCTTAACGCATCCCATTCAGTGCGAGAGTGCACATCAATGTTTTCATGTCGACAATGTAGACGTAAACACCACACTTTGCTACATAAGGAGCCGGCGGCAAGCTCGGCGACCTTAGTGGCTAAGGATTCGTTAACTCAGTCTGATCCAACCGTAACCACAACCGTGTTACTGGCAACAGCTCTCGTCCAGATTCGTGATGCTTCTGGTGAATTTCATACATTTCGCGCGTTATTTGACACCGGCAGTCAAAACAATTTTCTCACGGCTCACGCCGCTCAACGATTAAATCTAAAACCTATAACTGGTAATATCAACGTTTATGGGTTAGGGGGCAGCCCTGCCTCAGTCAGTGGCTTTGTTACATGCGACATTGGCACCAACTGTAACGTAAAAGTTTCGTCTGGGAATGCTCGTCATACCGAGCATTTGCGGAGATCAACCGATAGCAAGGCTAAATACGAAAGGATGGGAGGAGGTCAAAACACTACCGCTAGCTGATCCTGGTTTTGACATCCCTGGTCCAATCGACGTCTTGTTAGGTGCCGACGTCTTTGCTGAGTCACTTCTCGAACAACGTCTGAAGGGTAACGCCTTCTCAACCGCGAGCTTTCAACTCAGTCTTCGGCTGGCTTCTTCTTGGGAAGTCCAGACTCGCATCGTCCAGTCTACTAGGAGTAGCCCCTTCTACCGTAGACGATAGTTTAAACAAAATTGTTCAACGTTTCTGGGAAATCGATAACGTTCCACAATCTTCCCGATTGACCCCAGAAGAGCAACGCTGTGAAAATAGTTTTCTCAGTAATCACTACCGTGACGAGACAGGTAGATATGTAGTTTGTCTCCCCTTCAAGGACGACGAGGAGCCAGTCTTTGAAGGTTCTCGAGAGATAGCCTTACGACGCTTTCATGCCATTGAAAGGCGTCTGTATCGCGATCACAATTTAAACCAACAATACGTGGAGTTCATGACTGACTATATCGACAGTGGTCACATGACTCTGGTACCTGCCAAGCAAATGGGTCAAGGCAAGTATTATATACCGCACCATTGTGTGCTACGTCCCGACAGCGCTACAACGAAGCTTCGCGTTGTATTCGACGCCTCGGCTAAAGATGCAACTTCCAAATCGCTAAACGACTCGCTGCTGACGGGACCGAAGCTACAATCAAATATCGTAGAGATCCTTCTTCATTTCCGTGAGCACGCAATTGTCTTCATGGCAGACGTGCGCCAAATGTACCGTCAAATCAACCTAGCTCCTCAACATCGTGATTATCAACGTATTCTCTGGCGAGCTCACCCAGATGAGCCTCTTCAAGAGTACGTATTAAATACCGTAACGTACGGAGTGTCTTCCGCTCCATTCCTGGCGTGCCGCTCTATTCAACAACTGGCCAACGATGAGGGTCACAAGTACCCAAAGGCCAAAACCGTTTTAACTTCCGACATATACGTTGATGACGTCATATCCGGAAGCTCATCGCTGAAGGACGCCAGAGAAATCAAAACTCAACTCATCGCTCTTTTCGGTCTTGGCTCGTTTGAGCTCCGAAAATGGGTGAGTAACCGACCCGAGCTACTTAGCGATCTTCCCGCGGAGGCGTGTCTTTCAGAAGCAATCACTTTTACCGAAACTGAAGACACAACTATCAAGGTTCTGGGCCTTAAGTGGGAGCCTGCTTCGGATTCGTTCGTCTTTACCGTTAATCCATCTAATCAACCGTGCACCAAGCGAACGATTTTGAGTGAGGTTGCCAGAATTTTCGATCCTCTGGGTTTTCTATCTCCTTTGACAATTCATGCCAAATGCCTTATTCAAAAGCTTTGGATTCTAGGTCTTTCATGGGATGATAAGGCCCCACCGGAAATTATCTCTCAATGGGAAAAGTTCTCTGAACAGCTTCCTCAAGTTAGGAATCTTAAAATTCCACGTAAATACGCTACCGATAGCGCTCAATCATATCAACTGCATGGATTTTGTGACAGCTCCGAAGCAGCATATGGCGCCGTTATATACCTGCGTGTTATCGAGTCTGACGGCTCCGTTCGCGTCTTTCTCGTATGTGCAAAGGCTCGTGTAGCTCCTTTAAAACGTCAATCGTTACCTCGCTTAGAGCTGTGTGGTGCAGTTTTGCTTACAGACCTTATCAAATTTGTCAAGGACACGCTGCGGATTCCTGTCCATGACACTTATCTGTGGTGTGATTCCACCGTTACCTTATCCTGGTTGCGAGCTCCTTCTTCTCGCTGGGTGACATTCGTTGCAAACCGCGTAAGTCACATTCAAGATATCGTACCGACCGAGTGCTGGAGGCACGTACCATCTGTCACAAATCCTGCAGATGTTTGTTCGCGTGGGCAATTGCCTCACGATTTGCTAAACAATGCCCTATGGTGGGCGGGCCCAGAATGGTTGTCTCAACCACAGTCTGAGTGGCCAATCGATACATCGAAAAATCGTTCAAACGATGACAAATGCGGTGCTCTCTGAGCAGCGTCGCACCACGGTTCTCGTTTCGGATCAAATCGAAAGCGTTAATCACACGTCTATAATTGATCGGCTATTCGAAAAATATTCTTCTTTAGATAAAATCTGTCGCATTATCGCTTACGTTCGCAGGTTTTGTAATAACATGCGTAACACTGTTCCGCGATCAGATAATCTTTTCGTAACGGACGCTGAGCGTCATCGTGCGTTACTAATTATCGTCAAACATTTCCAACATCGTTGTTTTTTGGATGTCATATCCAAATTACAATCAAAGATACAGTTACCTCGCAGTTTTCGTAAACTAAACCCGTTTTTGGACGAGCAGGGTATACTCAGAGTAGGCGGGCGCCTATCGCGCTCCGATCTTGACTTCGAACATAAGTATCCCGCATTATTGCCCAAAAAGAGTGTTCTTACATCAGCTGTAATCGAATCTATTCATCGAAACAATTTTCATCCCGGTCTGAACACAACCAACTATCTGATTTTACAACAGTTTTGGATACTTGCGGCAAAAGCATGCTGTACGTCATCATCTTTCAAGATGCATAAAGATGCTACCGTCTTAAACCGAAACCTTTGCAACCCTTTATCAGCGACCTTCCGGCCTTTCGTGTCAATCAGGCAAAACCCTTCTCTGTCGTAGGTGTCGATCTAGGAGGGCCTTTTCGAATTAAGCTCGGGCTTCATCGTGGTGCTAAAATCGATAAAGCGTACTTGTGTTTATTCGTATGCTTGAGCACAAAAGCAGTGCACCTTGAGGTGGTTTCTACTATATCGACTGACGGCTTCATCGCGGCATTGCGTCGCTTCGTTTCTCGTCGCGGCCGCTGCAATGTTATTCACTCTGACTGCGGTACGAATTTCGTTGGTGCAAGTTCACAACTAGCGTCATGTATCGAACAAGCCTCTCATGCGGAAAAAATAGATTTTAAACGTAACGTACCTTCTGCTCCCCACTTTGGAGGGGTGTGGGAAATCCAAATCAAAGCCGCAAAGAGTCATTTGTACCGTATTGTTGGCGATCAGGTCTTAACGTTTGAAGAGCTTACCACACTCTTCGCTCAGATCGAATCAATTTTAAATTCGCGGCCTTTGTGTCCATTGAGCTCGGATCCCAACGATTTGAACGTTCTTACGCCCGGTCATTTTTTAACGCTGGAACCTCTTACAGCAGTTCCTGACTCCGACTACAAGGACGTAAAAATCAATCGACTAACTCGATGGCAACTTATCCAATCTTTTCAACAACAATTTTGGAAACGCTGGAAAAATGAATATTTACATGGGTTAACTCAGCGAGCAAAATGGACCACGGACTCAACACCGTTAATTGTAAACTCAATCGTACTTATAAAAGAGGACAATCGGCCTCCTCTTCAATGGGCATTAGGACGAGTTGTTTCCTTGCATCCTGGCCCTGATGGGGTAGTTCGAGTCGCAACCGTTAGAACAGCCAGGGATCACTTCGCTTAAGAGACCTTTGGTCAAGCTATGTCCTCTACCCTCCGTATAATCGTTTCAACTTATCATTTGTTAGCTTTTAAGTTTAGAATAATAACTTAAACATATTTATCGTTAATTACCGTTTCTTATTCTTACTCTGGGAAAATCCTATTGGTATTTTGGTGGGCGGAATGTTCCATTTTCAACGCAAATCTTGTTTACCTTTCAATTTGAATTTCGCGCGCCTTACCGATGCACTCATCAATCATCACAATTCGCTGTGCTGCAGTTCTATTTAGCCAATGGGGCGCCCGGACTTCCCGCTGGCGCATGCGCAGATCCTACCGGTGTCTGAGAGATCAACGCCATAGGCTGGTGGCAGAAGGCTGGTGGCTGAACCAGTAAAACCTCTCCGTGTCTGTACGTGAAAGCGAAGGCGCGCGCGCATCAAACATTACATTTTACTCAATTATTCTTAATAAAACTTCAAGTGCTCAACAGTGTTTTTGGAACTTTATAATCGTGTGTGGCTGGCCGGCTAGGTGTCTAAAGGAAGAACTATTCGTGAGGAATCGTGCTCGAAGCCTGCCTACATGGTAAGTGGTTTGTGCATTGTTCCTATTGTCTAAATCGTCTGTAGCAACGCTTATTAACGGCGAATGCTTTCAATAAGTATTCGATCCAATGTGGTGATTGATAGTGTACTCTAATTTCTACTTATCGAATCAATTTAGCCACATGGGGATTAGCTGATAAGTTTTTAATGTCATTAATCACTGTTTATTAGGAAAACTACTTCGCATATTCATTTGCAAGATCGTAACAGTAAGTCGTAGTCAAACTGTAAAACAAACATTGATATGGAATCATTATATCAAAATTGCCATTACATACTTAGTAGGTAGAGTCAGATGCATAGAAACCTGACCACCTATCTATTTTTTAATTAAAAATCTGAGTGCATTTGACCTCTATCTTGCCTGATGGGAAGCATAGATGAGATCTTGGGTAGTACACGCAAACTCAAAATATGCCTATTAACTCTTGCCATGAAAACCCCAAAAAATTAGAAGTGACAGGAAACAGCGACGCGGGGAGAGAATTCCATACCTTGGCGGTTCGCACGATAAAGCAGGAGGCAAACCAGAGGTGCGATGAGCTGGTACATCAACCACATAAGGATGGAATCCCTGTCCGCGCCGTGTCGTCCGATTGTGGAATTTTGCACAGGGAATGTCACCGAATCCTAATCTCAGGGAGTCAGGTTTATCTGTATATGACTGTACCTATATAGATAATCTTCCTTTCCCGATACAAACGTCGAATAAAAATAATCTACTTATAAATAGTATTTTCGCGTTTATCACTAATTAATTTGAAATCTCGGACGTCAAAAACTATAGCTATCTGATAAAGCTGAATATAAATTAAAAATAAAGCGTAGAACGAATTCCTGAAGTTTTATGTAAATAACACCGTGGGTCATAAGCGCTTACGACATCGTTTGTGGTGCTACTGAATGGAGGTAGAAACCGAAGAATACCTACACACTAGGTAAATATGACGGATGTGTTATCGCATCCATCAAGTTTACCTGGTTCCATAATAGATATTTGGTGGTTCAGACCGTTTTCTGTATATATTTTGTGGTCTCAGAAGTATAGACTGAACACTGATCTTCTCAAGCAATGCAAAAGATAAATAAAATTAATGTGGATGGATTCATCGATCCACCAAATACATATGTGACGCTTTAGTTATAAATAGTTAATCCTTTAATCATGGCAATTATTTAACAATAGACGCAATATCGCATGCGATCTCTTCGTCATTGAAGGATAAAAGTTTTTTCAATGGTGTCGTATTGGTATTTATTGATTCTCTCGAAGCGATACGATAAGAAGGGCATCAAAATAAGTAGAATTAAGTGCCTATTCCCTTGTCATTTTTATATGTAAATAAACCTGTAGCATCCGAGAAAGTTTTCAAAGGATAAGTAGGCTTCGAGGTTGCAATATTTTGCCTGTCCTGATAACGGTAAAACAGGTGAGGAAAAATGCAGGTCCGCCCATGATGCGCAAGCGACGCGACGTCAGCAGGCACATGCTCATCTTCCGCGCGAATATATTCGCTCGTAAGAATAACGTTTTATAACTCTTTTCTCTTGTCCTTGATTGTACATTGTACTGTGCGCCACTTTTAAAAAAAGTAGCCAATTAGGTTCAACTTTTTGTCAATGTTGGTATTAACGTTTACTTTGTCACTTGGTTTACCTAAATCGGTGTAAGTGGAAGATAGCTTTTACTTGCTGATACTGTAACACTCATCATGTTCGGCGCAGTTTATCATAACTAAATTTCCTATGGAGTGGGGTGCAATGACACGAAACCTAAAAAAGTTATCCACTTTGGAAATTCTTTTAAACGCAAGATATCATAGTAACCGTGTTAGTTAACTCAGTCCATCCGGCTGATCGAGACTGGCTTTGCCGCAACGCAATTAAAGGTTATTCACGTCATTTAGTGCTGTTCATACGATATTACAGAGTGCAATAAAGTAAAAACTGAAGACAAAACAAGCTTATTAATTTTAAGAAAATCATGTCACAGGCACAATTTTTTTAAGGAATGGTTCTAGAATAACTTACCCGCCGTCCCACCAGTTTGACCACGAAATACGGTTATTAATTTAGAATTCTTGCTTAGGCTGGACAAAGTTCAATTAAAACTTATGGCAATACTCAAGCTTATTTATTCACCCTCTTTTTCATATAAGGCAGGCCTACTTCTTAATTTTTCTTTATAATAAGTTATACCTGCCTAATAAACTGAATAAGAAAAAACTCGAAAGACAGCACTCAGTCACAACGTATGAACTTTAAGTCTGACTAGAATCATGCAAATTTTCTTTGCAACATGTACTGCGCTTGAAAACTGAATCGATACAATCGCCGATAATAAACAGGGTCTCTTGTGAATAAATAAGCTAAATGCTCTACAATTCATGTCAGTATATCTACTAATACAGAACTTTTTTACGGCTTTTAGTGATTTATTAGTCCATGCTAATATTACTAATTTTAAGGCAGATGGCACAATAAAGCCTATAAGTCTCTGCTTAACAAGCAAATAAATTACATAAGAGATTAAGAATATATAGACAATACTCAAACACCACACAGCAAATAATCCAATTAACACATATGAGGCAAGTATAGAAATACGTTATAAAATAATGCATTCCAATGAGATGCGCCAACTACACACTGAAAACGGAAAAGGCAAGTCTGGTTCCACTTTCATTTGCATTATAAAAGTTCCTTGGGGTCAGCCAACAGGAATTCTCACGGAAGGCTTCGCTGCAGGCTTACGACTAGTTACTTGACTTGCACATTCAAGGTTGGGTTAGTGACACATTTAGTTGGATAAGTTAGCATTTATTTATACTCAAACAGGTAGATTATTATATTCAATTCTTAGCACAACGAGAGCTAGATCTTTCTTTCATAAATGCGTTAGTTCTGATATGATAAGAAGTTCTATCTGATAAAGTAATACGAATGAAAATACTCTTTCCTGCACCATTTGCGAAAAAAGGAATGATTACTAAAAATCATGATTTTAGAAGAAATAAGCATAAAGGCGAACTTATAGCTATAAGTAGCAAGACAAGTATGCAATCACTTCAAACCGACCTTCGTGTAGTGAAAAGAAGTGAAAAGAGAGTGATGTAAACAATGAATTAGATCAACAACAAAAATTAACAAAAAGAATAATAACATTCCATGATGCTAATAACTTTGTTGTAAATACTTACAACAAAGTAGTATGTACTCACAAAAACTTACTACTAAAAGTTATACATAAAAGTTTTTTGGCAAATAAACGTGGCCTATTTAAATTAAATTGGCTGGTTCGCAAATCAGCGGATTTCATCTCAACATTCTAAGCTATTTTCTACGTGATCGGATTTAATTTCACTGCTTCGTAGTAACTTATGAAATATACATTTTTACGACTTGATATTTTCGCGAGTCATCAGATCTGCTGTCATAGAAATACCTAATAAAGAATCTACACATTCCGGATAATTAATGAAAAAATGTCTCGCAATCTTTTATTTCAATCAAAAGTTTGTTTCTGTTTTAAATAAAACCCTGTAACAGTACTACTGTTTTGAATCTGCCTTAGAGTAAATAAACTATTGTCAAGAAACATGATAAACGAGAAAATGTTATTGCCAGCCATCTTCCTACTGTTTGTTACTACCAAAATATGTTTATGAGGCTTTTTAACTTTGGAAAACTAGAATAATTCATGTCTAGTGCATTCAGTTATAATGAAGAAAGGCATCAATGGTAGCTTTACGAGATATTTGACAAACAATTGTTTATTTTGTGTATCCAGGTATTGCACCAAGACTTTTTTTTGACCAAGACGAATCCAAAGAGCGATTTACTGGTTTGCTTTATTTATTTATTATTGTGATTGTGATGAATGAAGTGAAAGATCACGGTCAACCAAGGTTTGTTATTGTTTCTAAACCGCCACAGGCTTCTGACGTAAACTAATTGTTGCCTTCCTGTGGCTTCCGCAAGCATCGGCGGCGGCAGAGCTGTATGTCTTCTGGAAAAATCATAGACTAAAGATTCCAAACACAAGAGTTGCAAACAGAAGATTCTAAGTGTATGTATTAGAGAGTACAAGAATTTATTATGAAAATCATTACGATGGAAGAGAAGGAGGATGGAGGCTCTATTAGCTACATTTAGGCAAAATATTAGCTTAACAATAGTTCGGAATTCTTGCGGGACCAAAGCCTTTGGAAAATGCCTGTACCTGCAATTACTGTATAGTTACTACTCTATTGATAGAAAATGTCAAATATGATGGTGGAAGCGGCGACGCTTTTCATGGCTTTGTGGATTGCAGGCTCAAGCTTTGCTTCCCGTGAAATCTGTGTCGCCAAAACAAATGACCGCCCTTGTCAAATGCATACAAAGCAAAGTTTCACCCCATGTGGGCCACATTAATTACCATGACAATGCGATTGTAAAATGCGTTATTTATATTCCATTCCAGGGTACGGCACCAGTTGACGTTTCCAACGTTTGTTTAAATTAGAAACTGCTCATTCTCAATTAACAGAGTTCCGTTCCGGATGTAAAATTTACGTTTTGTAAATGAATGGGCTTCGGTTTAATTTTGGTATTTTACTGTTTACTTGAACTACTTTCTCACTAAATATAATTACATCGGAATAACAGAAAAGCTAGCGATTTTGCTACTTAACCTTATTTATTTTTGAGGCTCTATCGGAAACGTAGGTAGAGCCTTATTGCACAGCACACATGTAAACTCATGATGCACTCTAGATGATAACAACACGAAACTAATGTCATATTTTATACAAGGTTATAAAGGGTGTTGAGTTCAATGAAAGCAGCATAGCAAAATAGAGAGACCTATCTATATCTAACCCATCTCATACCTAATTCCTAAATAAAAAGTGGAAAGAAGATACACAAATGTAGTAGGTAGGTATACTTATAACAAAAAAAGCTCAGTATTTCTAAAAAAATTGTGTACATGTACAAACAAAATGTATCCATGAGAAGAGCACTATAATTTACATAATTACATACTCGAATAGAATACAAAACGCACCAAATTACTTATACCTCCAAATATGTAAGGAAAATTGCGCATTTAAACCACTTCCAGAAAAAATACTTATAAAATGCGAATCTGCTATTAGTCTTTTCTCTACATTTTTCACGGGTCAAAATTCTTTAGTTTTAAAACATTTGTTACTGTTTTATATGCTGTCAAATATTAGTATAGTCCAAATCAACCAAAATTATACTAACATTAGAGTTTTTAAATAATGTCAAAAAATCTAACGAAATGTCGACATTGATCATGAGATCTTGAGGAACCTAGGTTAATGTTCTTCCGCATTTCGTAACATCCAACTCGATATGTTGATCGTGTACAATAATTACTATTGTCACCGGGTATTTATTTTTTGAAACACGTTATTCGTTCGTCACGAAACGTTCCGACCTAGTTCAGTAGGACAATCTCTCATCTATATGGTTTATGAGCCTGGTATTTACTTTCGGTTAACTATCATTGACAACATTGTAATGTGTACCATTACGATAATATATGTACTTAAATTACCAGGTATTACTATACTTCTATATGAGGACGTTGGAAGTTCTAAGTCTATTACTTGCTGAAAAACTTTGTGGATCACACCATTTCTGAAATCGGTTATACAACCGATTTCAGAAATTGTATTGCTTACAATGTAACAATTATAATAAGGTAATAAATTGATACGGTTTTATATATTAAAACTTAATGTAAATACATAATAATTGTAATACATTTATCACGGAGGATTAGTCGATTACCGCCATAAACGTCCTCGCTCGTTGGAGTGTCAGGGTCTTTTACACTTTTATCCGGAACACCCACTTTTACAGCTTGTTTGATGCATGAAGCTTTAATTTTTTTCTTGAGGCTTTTTATTTATGTTGCAAAGTAATAAATACTTAAGTGGAATTTTAAAAGATCTACCTATTGGATTCCGCCATCCATGATGATGATTTGGTTATTTAATTTTGCTTTTATTTTTTTAATTTAGAATTCGGGTGAAGAAGCTTTCAGGTTTTTTATGATTTATGATTTCATGCAAAGATTTTTCTAGTCAAATAGTTGACCTCGTTGAATTTGGTATAAATCTCTCAGTGCTAAACAATGCATCAATATATCAGACCAAACAAAGCAAAAGGTCAGAATTGGTAAATAGCTTTTTGAGTAATAGGCTATACTTTACCCAAATTTACTTCCATGACCTCAAAGCGGGAAAGAGTCGTCCGAGTCGTATATCACCTATTAAGATTGCAGGAAAAGGTACGTTGCTAACCCAGTGGCCAACTGGCGAGGCGACGTCGAACGATTACGTACAGCCGGTACAACCAGCCATCATTCCGTACCGGTATACACGCGACAGCGAACGCAGATCACAGACGCTCATTAAGAAAGAAATCAGTGAGTTACCCTATGTTATGAACCCAATGGCGCCAACAACGACACCCCTGGGACCAACGCTGCATTGTTTCAAACAGAAAGTGGAGGACGCGCCGCGCATTTCAATTCGACAGGAGAGTTGAATTGTAGAATACCAACTTACTTGTCGAAGAAATAACAGACACTCAAGGACTGGAGGACGAACGTGACATAACAGTGAAAAGGATACGATCTTGGGAAATTTTGGCACAAATGCATACTTACCTGAAATCGATGGTGCTTGTTTGAAGGATATTAGTGATTAATGTGCAACAGACGGTTAGGGAGATCAGACATTAGTGATTATCTTGTAACGAATTGAGTTAAGAGGTAAGTGTCAATCCGTGTCTTTTGTTTGCCCTTAAATGGTTTTCATGATGATTAATTCATTTTCTTCGATATTGTCCATTTATTGTGCTATTAAATTTTATTGCTAAACATTTAAGTATTTTTAAGCCTTTATTACTTTAGTAATTAGTAACACTTTATTTTATAGATGGCACAGTTGTACACTAAATAACACCGGCAAATTTATTAGAACTCAAAATAGATTACCATCGTTATTTTCCTAAAAAAATGTCAGAAAATAATTCAAATAATATTGTCATTAGCTTCACCAAGATAGTGTAAATTACCTACGTTTAATTTAAATATGTAATATCTCTGTGCAAACTTGCTACCGGTTTTGCCGATATCCCATTTGCTGTACAGTTCGTCTATAAATCAAAGATTATCATGGCAACTAAACAGTAAACTATATATTACATTAACTGGAAATTAGCGACTAACGTAAAGGCTAAATAATTTATAACAATATTTATTATTAATGTTTATTAATTTATTATTAGGTTTAGTTTTTGTCTACCGAAACAACAGCAGCTTCTATCATCCAACTGAAAGATACTGTTTTAGCTAGAGTCAAGAATTTACAATCCAAGATTTCGGTCGACGTAATAATTTTAATATATTACTTAATTGATTACTTCACGGCTTATTAAGATTATTTCACTGTCAAACCAACAATCTCAGCTGATTCGCTAAGAACCGGTTCATTAGTATTGAATTAAATAAACTGTACCACTTTACATGCAATGAGTTTTAAGTACACACTAAACATCGATTTGTAACATTTTATTTATCATTAAGATTAAATAAATTAACACAATTTCAAAAAATATATGCGTAAATGAATAATGATAACAAGAAGCCTGACGTCAATGTTTTTCCTGGTATTTCAAAATTTTAAATTCAATTTAAAAAAATTGTTTGGATATTGGCTTTTTTCAAAATTTTAAAGAATTAATTTTTGATTACTAGGGTCTATAGTCTATAAAATCGCGATATTTTAAACCTATAATAAAACGTATTTGATTAGGTTTACTGAGTTAAGTACAGGCTATTAGTAACATGAAACAGTGTCAATAGTCAAGAAGTGGTCTGTCTGGTCGAGTCTAGTCATTTGCTAAGTATGCACTGTAAAATATTTGTAAACATTTTTAGATTTCACATTTCTGACAATATTTATTGCTGTGGGCATGGAATAGTTTCTTGCCCTGGTCGTGCTTATGGTTCCAACAATTTGTATGACAACTTCAAGTAGAATGAGGTTACTAGATTATTTTGAAGTCCAAATAAAGTTCTAAAATTCTACCTCCTACGAATAAACATGACTAAAGCTTCCAGTCCATTCAACTTCTTTGTCACTATTTCATTGTGCGAAGTTGCATGTCAGTTTTAATTTTCTTTGAGTTTATCCTTAGTGGTTCCTGTTTTCTCCTTTGATCTACATATTTAAGTATTTAAAGATTTCTTACTTATGCCAACAGAATTGTGTCATATCACAAAATTTGCTCTATAGGTTTCTTTTCTTGTAACTAATGACTCTTCTTCTTCCGTGCCTTGTCCCATTATTTGGGGTCGGCCCTGCTCGTACGTCGGTGCTAGGACGGTCAGTCCTGGGTTGTCTTGAGTGTCCATTCGAGCCGAGTCGAGTTGTCGTCTTTTAATTATTACTGTATTAATAAAAAAAAAACTTTTAAACAACAAACCGAATAACATAGTTTTTTCGGCATTCATTTACAACAGAACAGATCTTATATTAAATTAGCAAAGAAGACGTGAGGTTGAGGCTAATAGACGACAAGGTTTACTAGCCTAACCACATCCACTCCGAATAAGGCTTTACGGTAAAGCCTGCAGAGATGCCGGTACCATAAAACGGCGCACGAGTTAAAACAATAACACATTTGGTTTAGATGAAATGGCGCGATGTAAACCACAGGTAAGCGGGCGATGATTTTGCGAATCTAGGAGCATGGTTAGGTAAAGGCCAGGTCATAGAATACACAGGTAGATGTGTTAAACACCAGCCCTGTAGGTCAACTAAAATCTTTAGTAGATACATAACAGTGATATCTTCTTCTCATTAGTTTAATAGTCTGGAATGAAAAACTTGATTTCTTAGACTCATTTAAAACAAAAATTAAATCGTGCTCGATCTTTAAAAATTAAAACGTATTTTTTTTTACAGCAATCTCTCCATCTATTGATTGGATGATCCATTGATCAAACGATATTTACTTCACAAAAAATGTAGAGGCAACGCCGAAATTTTATCCACAAATTTGAATTTAAGTTATAACGATGGGAACTTCCAAGAGATAAACCAGATGTACTCGTACAATGTAGAGATCAAGGAGATAAATCTACGGATTTGGAAGGGCGCCGTTATACAATATTTAACTTGTTCCGAAATTATCTAGTTAGTCCAAACTAATCGTATAAGATGATTTTTGTACAAAATACTTAATTATATAAATTCTCTTGCAGTAAGGCTAATTTATTGATATGCTTGTCTATTCCACAATTAATAGTGTAATGTGGGTTAAACATATTCACTAATTAAAGTTATACCTAAATTTGCTTATTGTACATTATGCTCTGAAGGGCGTCTCACGTCTGTTGTCTTAACGGCCTAATCAAGTAATAAATATTTATTTGTTTAAACAAGAGCTTAACATGGTTTTTAGTAAATACACCTTTTGGCAATTTCTCAAATTAGCTTGTAAGCTACAAATTGTAGGTAGTGGTAGTAGATAAGCTTCAGAGATCAGCAAAAAGATATGCCAAATGTTCGCCCGTTTTTTTCGTGAAAGTTGTGCCTGAAGTGAATACTAATAGAGTCCGTAATAGCATTCGGAGACTGTCGATACTCGATGGATACGGTGAATCGATAACGATGCAATTTGTGAAGCATTTCGAATGACAAATAGGCTGACGAGACACAAGTAAGGAAATCAATTGTAATTGTTACTCAAGGTGTGATTTTGATTTCGCTTATTACTTTTACATATGTGTTTGTTTTATATTAATCAAACCAACACCTACTTTATTTTTTAGCATTGATATAGCCAGAAAACAGAACATAATTTACTACAATTGCATTTCATTCAACTCTCGTTGATTTACTGTCGATTGTTACATTAAACCGGTTTGCATGTGACCTGCAGATCTGGTCTGGAATATTATGCGGGTTCGGGCAATGAGTTGCTTGACCTGTAACACTTACGGAAGTCGGTCAGCAGGTTTGATCCTTACCTGCCATTACATTCCTTGAAATCTTGAAAAATCTACTTTTTTATGATCATTGTCAATAAACACACTTCATATTTTTGCACATATAAATTTATTTGATGATTATGTTTCAACTTTCTTTTTCTTATAAACTTTTTCATATATCCCGATACATGGCGCTATAATTTCATAAAAAAATGGAGGAACTTTATGATAAATAGGTTTATATCCCGATACAATAATTTTAAACGTAAAATGTACTAAATCCTCAAAATTTTGCTCTAACAAACCAGGAGAACAAAATCTTACATCAAATGTAACACTCGACATTTGGGGTACTACTACTTCCATTGGATACACATGTAAAAGTTTCTTCATTTTAGTAGTCATCTTAATTTTTACAGTCACTAAATATAACTTGTGGGTATTAACTATACAGAACTTGTCTTCACAAAAGCCATGTAATACCGGAGAATTAGTCATATCCAGTAATGGAGGGTGTATTTGTATTGGATGAGCCAGAACATCACCAAAAACTTTGACTGTTTTGGTAAACATCTTTTTTTCCGAATAGGAATCAAAAAAATCAATATCGTAACAAGCGTGATGGCTGCCAATTCGTTCTACTTTAGTAAGATGTACAGGAATTTTGAAGTGAGATAGTTTTGGTAGATATAAATATGTATACTCAACCCAAAATGGCTCTAGTGAAGCTTCAATAATATCGGAAACTATGGAAGATATAATCTCTACAATGTTGATAGATTCAATTTCAATGTTTGACTGTATTAATTTACTTTGCATCTCCATTTGCGAAATACTTTGCATTTCTGAAGCCTTGAGAGCAACAGCACGTGATGATTGTATACTACTATCTTGCATATCATCAAATTCTAAATAATTTTTAATAATGTGGATTTTATACGAGAAATTATCTAAAACTGATACATTTATATAACCTGTAGGATATCCACTGTCACCGCCTAAATGCCACGGATATATTGAAGGTAAATAAACAGCTTTAGAAACTGATACGTTTCTAAAAATAAAATCAGTACGTTTCACTGGGATACACAACGAGTTTAATGTTGATCCTTTTGCTAATACAATCTGTCCAATTCTAAAATATAAGCTAGACGCAAAATCGAATTCATTCTGAACTACCTTGAATATGAATTTATAACCAATAGATAGTCCGGGATAAAGTTTACAGGGTGTCTTTGGTATTATTTTAGCATACCTAAAAGGAGACTTTTCAGTTACACAAATAAATTTGATGTGAAGGTATTCTGTCCCACAATTGATTACTGAAAATTTAATAACTTGTTCTTCTAATGAATCATTTTTAATGATAATTTGTTTTGGTACACTCTTTACTAAGGTCGATTCAGGTAGCAGTTCCCATTCTTGATATTCTTCTACAGAGACATGGCTCCTTATTCCCGTAATTTCCTCTGATTTATTACTCAAATAACTGCCTTCGGAAGAGGGACCAACAAACTGATGTAGATTTGTATTAATAAGTACTGGCAAATGTGAAGCAGGTGCCTCCGAATCTGGTTCTGATTTCAGTGGTACAGTATCTAATTCCACATCGTGGACGCTCTCTTCTGTATTCTGATGACCAGATTCCACTTCACTCTGTTCTGGGAAAGATCTTTCGGAAATATCGGATAGCGGTATAATTTCTGGTTCTAATATAAATGGAATTTTCTTTCTTCGTGCTTCTCCTTGCAACATTTTCCAGAGACTACCAGTTCTTGCCAGATTTTCCGTTAGCTGGAACGGGGAGAGTCTCGTAGATTCTATATATAGTTTCTGAATAATTTGTTGCTTTCTTCTCTTCGCATTTTGAATAATTCTTTTGCAATCAGTCGTCGAGACTTGAAAACGCTTTAATATTTCTTTCCATTGTGGTAAAGATCTTATATCCATATCATACTGGGTCTCAATGTATCTAACAAGAGTTTCGATTTTGATCCCGTACGGATTATTGTCTCTTATGCGTATGTGTTTGCATTCAGATATCATCATTTTGTTTAAAAATACACAACACTGCTAGAAATAAATACAAACTATAAAAACACACATACACAACCAATTCATAATATTTATTTAAAATAATTAAAAATAATAACGGTGTCAGATTAATGATACTTGACAAACGACTAGTGATTTTTTTTCTCTGGACATGTTATGCGAGTATAGATGCATAAAAACTCTTTAACATAGATTTAGAAGGTCACTGTGAGCTCTGAAACACAGAAATATTTTTTTTTTTAATGATAATATGTCTGTGCTCTGAAACGTTTGAAACCTGTATGATCAGACCTTTAATATTTTTTTTACGTTTTTCGCAAAGTTCTGACACAGCTACAGCATCACACATTCAAAACCCTCTTTCCATCTACAAGAATTAACATTAGGTTTTAGAAAATCATCGGTTAGGTATATACCATAAAAATACCTTTTTAGAAAATTTGATGACAAACTAAAAATGACGAAAGATTTGATTGATTATAATTATTTTCAGGTTGGCTATGGACACGACAGTACCTCGCGTGTTGTTAAGCATAGCATTAGCTGCCCTATTGCCAATAGCTTCTCCTAACAATCAAGATCGATTAGCAAAGGAAAATGTACCGCATTCCAGACAGAAAAGAATACTATGGATAACCAACGATGGGCGTTTGGCCCTTCCCCCGGGTACAACCATGACGATAACGCCTTCACTCTCGATGCCTTTTGTAAGGCATCCCCCGAAAGGGTTTCTATCAAATATGACAGTCAGTTTTCCTTTTACAAGTAAGTGTCAAGTATACCTATAGTCTGCGTGCTTTTGCGATTAGCGACTTTATCCATCAACACTTAATTTCAAACAACTTAAGTAGGGTTGTTTTGTTTGTAAGATATCTGGGGGCAACCCCTCCCCGGAAACGTTTGAACCTAATAATATGATGTTTATAGTGGCGTTTCTTTACTAAAAGAATTAGTGTAAGTATAAAAAAATCAGAAAAGAAATGAACAGTGAATACATTTTTCGCCTAACGCCCATGTGACATAGTAGAGAAACGGTCAAACCACATATTTTGACTAAGGTCTAGAGTTTGTGATGTTAGGGGCTGTAGAGTTAGGCGTAAAGAATTGGCTCTGATAATTTTTGACAGTGCGAGCCATATGGTGTCCTCTTAGCAACATTTTACTTAAAAATGTTTTATATTCAAGTCGTCAGTGTAACTTCAAATTGACAAGATTTATCCCGCGGAGTAAATTGACTTATTTAGTATTTCTATGATTTTTTTGTAAGGTTATCACGTTAGGATATTTACAAGTGCACTAAATTACAGGTAAATTGACGTGCGAGGTGGAACTCAAAAGTCAGTATCAATATCTACATTTTGTAGAAGAAAAAGTAGACCAAATAGTGTAATAGATTTACAGAACTAACTGTAGAATATTATTACAATTTAACATCGTTGTACGTAGATGGTTATATCCAAGAGGGTAAAGACCTACTAAATTACAAAATGCGGTGTTACGTTCCTTGAAGTAGGTAAACGAAATTGATAAATGAGATATTTTTTTTATAAATAACAAGGAAAAGTTTGACATTACTGCATTTTGTAATAAAATAAAAACAAGCTTATACAGTTATTTAACATAATTTGTATAAGATTGTTTTATTAATATACTTAATTAAAGTATATAAAAAGAGTGACGTAGACCTTCGTAGTCGAAAATATGTAGATATTGTAGTTAATTACTTTTAACCCGGCAAGTTACAATACTTCAATAAATTCCAAATGAAATTGGAAATTTTAAGTACCTACTTAATTGGTTATTGTTTTTAATATTAGGTATTTAATAATGACACTAGTTTTTACTGTACAATATGAAAATTTGAGTAATAGTAATTTAATAAAATATAATTTTGTTTCTTAACAGCCCTGTAAAAAAATGTGCGATTGTTAATAGTACGCTTTGAACCGTTTTTGATTTCTATTTGATTTTAATCATTCAGATATAAAATCTAGCTATTGTTATAAGTAACATATTTTGTTTTCTATAATACTCTACTTCATTTTTGAATGCAGTATTCATTAACAATACTCATGTTACAAGAAAAAAAATGCATATTTCAGTTGATTTCGACAAGCTAGGCTTGACGGACAATGAGAATCCTTACGGGGACTTTCCCCCGATATTCGCAAGATCCATGGGTCGGGCAGCCGTGTCAATGGCTACTGACTATATAAGCCAATACTTAGAAAGAAGGAGAGGTAAACGATCCGCAGACGAGACAATCAGCCCAAGTGTGGAGAAGAGGATATTAGATAAATTACATGGAGGTGAAAGGTAATAAGAAAGCTTCATTATAATATTTTTAGGACTAAAAAAATAATAATAAAACCTATTAGCCAAATTCGTCAACGTGAAACAGCAGCTAAAAGATAGTTAACAAAAGACGGATAGATAATGGAATTAAAATAATTTTATGACATGCATGTCTTATATACGGGCAAGCGTACATATGAAAGAAATTTAACTAATTTTTAAGAACAATTTGACAGCAACTTAGACGGAATATTTGTAAGACCCCAAAACGTCAATAGTAGAAACATAAAAGGTGTAACAGAAGCAGTAAGTTAACAATTAGATACACTTACTTTCACTCAAAGTCAAATAAAGACATCGTCAGGAATTCTACTCACACCTATGTGAAGGAAGTAACAATGCTTTTAGAATTCAGTTTGTGTCCTATTCGAAGACTTATCAACATTATGCAATGATGATGACTTAGTTTCAAATCGAAGTATGTAGTTCATGGAGTAACAATAAAATCTCTACACGCGCGCGCCACGACCTATAATTTAGTATATCTATGCTATGTAGCACATAAACTTATAATAAATAACCCTACCTAATTTCAGGGCAATATTGTACGGCATGACAGAAGATCTGTTGTCCAATTTTGGACTCGCCGGCAAGGAATGCTTGCTGCGAGCAATTTGTGAAGTGCAGTCGCGGCCATTAACTAACTTTGGGTTCCTAGGAGAGATCATTAAGTTATTTTTTACGTGAGTATAATTCACCTCCTCTGTAATGTGCAGAAAATACTGTTCTATATGTTACGGAGAAGTCCCAAAAGTGATTTAAATTTTAACTCTTTACTAAAATATTGTTGGCTGTTTGCAAAGCATTTAATAAGACCAGACCTGTACTAAATAAGATCCTTAGCATACATAAAATATAGAAATTCCAACTCCTATGAGTATGTAAGTAATAGAAAATCCAATGAGGAAATAAATAATTTGACTATCTTTGCAGCCCAAGCAAATCCCCATACGCGGATCTGCTTCCAGAATACGTGGAGGCTGAGAGGGCAGGAAGTGACCCTGGTGGGGAGTGCTGGAGTTATTTCCAATCCTGTCCCAAGGGTATCTTCCAAGCGCCCAACAAATACTCGTAAGTACTTTGTGAGTCTCAAATATGGAAGTAGATGAACGACGACATTGTTGTAACTGAAGTATTGTCTATCCATCGGCCAAAACAAACAAAAAGCAAAAGGGTAGAAAACTAAGGCAACTCAAAATAAATTTTAAAATTTCACATACTTAGATCATTTTCTTCAATATATCAGTAGATAGTTGCTAGCCCAGCCTTTAGCCATCCATATTTTTAAAATAAAAGTATCAGTAATGCAAAACATGCCACTTATTTCAAAATACTGCACAGAAAAATGTCACGAAGTAGATAGATATCTACATAGTGGGATAACATTCACATGAGCATATTTGCTGAGAAAAGTGTGTTTTTATAACAGATTGATTGATAACGAGGAGAACCATTAATTTATTTAAAATGTCATCAAAGTAGTGTTCCATATATATATAACTGTAAACAAATTGACTATACGAGTCTAGTCAAGGATGTCTGGGGACAGGTTTAATTTATGCAGATAACTTTTTATAAGCAATATCTATCGGCAAAACGAATAATTCTCACGATGTAATGTCGAGTAAAAGAAATATAGATACAACTTTAAAAGACACAGGACGAGTAGAATAGGAACTTATAATACACGGTCATTGACTTAAAAACACAAAAAATGTTATTATACAGTAATTATAAATTAAGCAAAGAACAGCCACGAGTTCCTACTTTGATAAAATGTGTGAATATGGTTACAGGAAAGACGCAGAGGATATGCATAGAAGACAAGATGATGACAACAAGATCGATATAGAAGATGTTAAAGCTATGTAGATCGAAATGTCAACACTCATCTTAGAAGTCTGATGGTGGAGGCGATTACAAAGGTCGCGATGTAAAGTTAAAGATGCTACAAAGTATTGTTAGATGTAATATGATAGAACTATTCTAAGTTCAAGCAAAACTTAGGAAATGTATTCTTATAAAGTATTTGCTACACTATCAGACTATCTAAAATTTATGAGTCAGTTTCTCAAAAGTAGTGGTAGTATCCAACCAAAGTTGATTGTAAATTAAATGATGCGTTATTTATTATTTACACCTAAGTGCCATTCCTGTATCTTATTATAAAGTAGTTAGTGAAATCATATTTATGTATATAGGTAGTGTTATTTGGCAATATTCATACATTTAATTATCTCAGATGAAATGAATCATACAACCATGAAATGGAGGTACATCTTTGTTTATCTACATTGAAATCGATTTTTAGTTACAAATTTTATTTAATAAATTTCTGAATTATTATAAAATATGTCGTTTGAAGTATCGTTACACACTTTTATTGCACATAATGTTGTACTTGTGACTGTTGCATTTTATAAAAAATATATTTACGAAAGTCCAACGTAGCTAGTGATTTTTACATGTTAATAGTGGTAATAAAATAATACAATTACATGTCAATTATTTATTATATACCTTTTTAAATCAATATCATTCCTATTTTCTAGTACCTATTTATTTTCCGGATAGCATCAGAATTTACTTCAAAAGTAGTGTAAAGTAGTACAAAAGTATGATTTGTTCCATATTGGTCATTTAATAACAAATATTATGTTAGTAAAATATTTTATGCAAGCATATATATCTTTAACCAGCGTATTTTTGACAGTAGGTACCGGTTGTACCTACTGTCAAAAATACACTGGATTCAGCATGATATTACAATTTACAATATCAACAAACATGCAATGAAAATATAGAGAAATTAATACAAAATCCTAATAAGATTGAAATGCGCAATCAATAAAACCATATCAAAAACTATGTCAGTAACACAGACAAGATTACACAACCTCAAAGCTCCGTCAGGGGGCGTGAAATGGAAAGGTTAGGTTCACCGACAATTTTCTTTTTTTGGACCAAATAGTTGCTATGATTAAGGTAAGGATAATTCGTAAGACTAAATGTGGCTTATTTTATATTTAATTATGTGTAGTGATATGAAAATATTTTCCAGACGCAATATGTAACGTTAGTATGCATTATTTTGTTGAGTGCGATGTTGGAAACTGCCTCGATCAGCAAAAGAAGTTATTCTGATCAATCCGTCAGGGGATATATCACGGAGGTAATTAATATTATTTAATAAAATTATATAAGCATGCTAAAATGTGAATATACAAAATTAAATACTTACTAATGAATGATAGAAAATTGTGGTCGATATTTCTGACAGCGAATTCGTATGCTATGAAAATAAAAGAAAATACGGGCGAAAATATTAGTGGAACTATTTCATTAGTCTTGGAACCAGTAAAACCTTAACAACACATATTTTTAAAAATCCAAAATTAATTACTAAGAATAACATTTGAAAACTTATTTGATAAAGAAGTGTACAAGCTGGTCAAAATACAAGGAATGCAAATGTAAATTAATGCAAATGTAAATATCACAATTTAGAACATTTACAATCCTTATATTATTTTTAAAATCTCTAAACACCCAACCAATTTCATTACAGAGAACATGCTGGTGGAACGAAGTATGTAAGGAGGAATTCCAAATATTGTTCAGGTGTAAATGTCCATCTTGGTCCTATTGCCGAAGCCCCGGCCGATACTACAATGCAGTGTGTTCTATGACTGAAACTGGCTACATCTGGGACCAACCCAACTCTGAATGGCGTGGACAGTAACGGAAATTATAGAAGGAAGTCCACTCGAAAGGATCTAGTGCTACTGACGATGTACTATCTGGATGTGCCAATCTTTAACAACGATTCTAATTTGAGACTGATGCAGTAGTAAAAGAAATGAAATTTCATCTTCTATTTTCGTATGTAGCCTAAAATTTGTCCAACTTGCGCGAGTCTAAAATTCATGAAGTGTGTGCAGTTTTGTTGAAACTTGTTAAGTAATTTGGGAATAAACTATGTTGACTTATATCAGTTTTGATTTGTACCTTCTCCGTTCTGACCTTGAGGATTTAATGTAGTACTGAAGTGGTTGAAGAGCGCATGCGTGCTCTCGTAGTAAGAACCAGGAATCAATACAGTTTTAGCACCGCATCACTCATTTCCACAATAGTCACATACACTTCACAACAAATATCTCAAAATGTTGGTTATTTTATTTTTCGCATTAGCCGCATCTGGGATTAATTGTGAGCCAGAAACTGTAAGGGAGAATTTCGATTACTTTAGTTATGGAAGCAACGACGATTTTCTCAAGAATTTGGACCTACATCTGGTAAGCGACATTGCAAACGTATACGTGACTAGTCTTAAAGGATATTAAATAATTGACAATTTATATTTACAGCCTAAAGATGAAATTGTATTACGACCTCAAGAAGTAAAGGATTGGCCACAACAATCCTTAAATGTAGGACAAATAACTGCAGTATCAATTAACTCTTTGGGTCAACCTGTCATATTCCATAGGGCTGAAAGAGTTTGGGATGAAAGGTAGGTATAATTACAACAAATACATGTAAATCTGGTGCAACTAAAGAGAGATTAAATAACGATTTTATTTCACAGCACCTTCAATGAATCAAATGTTTACCAGAACCTGGATAAAGGTCCAATAATAGAAGACACTATTCTAGTCCTCGATCCTCAAACGGGATCAGTGCTTCACAGTTGGGGAGCTTATGCGTTTTATATGCCGCATGGTCTGACTGTTGACCACCACGACAATGTATGGGTGACGGACGTGGCCAAGCATCAAGTCTTCAAGGTAATTTTTGCAAACTTTTTGTCTAAAAAGTAATTTTGGTCCTTAGCTTAAAAGCAATAAGGTTATACTACTAACAACTAAGTTTTTAGTTTATCGCTCTAATATAATGATAAGCATCAGATTGAAGAAGTGCGTGTTGTGGCCGTTAAGTGTACGCAATAGGTTGAATTTATTGAAGTTATGAGATGTTACTCGATGAAATTATGTGTTACTGGTATTACACGAGATTAATTCAAGATTTTTATCTGTTTTTTGTAATTAATTTATATTATTTTATGTCTTAGTAAATGACGGCATATGACAAGACAAAAATTGTCATGAAAGAAAAATATTCATATTTTGCAAATCTCTTTTCTGGATATTTGTAAATATAGAGAAAATGATAGTATAATATGTTATGTTCCAGTATGTACCTAACAACCACAAGTACCCCAGTCTAACAATCGGAGAAGCTTTCACTGCCGGCTTCCCATACAGGCGACGAGTGCTGCTCTGCATGCCCACGGCCGTCGCTGTGGCCACTACTGGGGAAATCTTCGTCGCAGACGGCTACTGCAACAACCAAATCCTGAAATTCAACGCAGCTGGCAAACTCCTTCTGGCAATTCCATCATTTTCTGATACACTTACCCTGAACCTCCCTCATAGCGTAACGTTATTGGAACATTTGGATATGGTCTGCGTCGCTGACAGAGAAAACATGAGGATTGTATGCCCAAAAGCTGGGTTGAAGAGTTACATAAAGATGTTCGAACCGGCTACTGTCATTCAGGACCCTACCCTGGGAAGAGTGTTTGCTGTGGCTTCGCACGGGGATATGATTTACGCTGTGAATGGACCGACTGCTCAGAATATTGCAGTCAGAGGATTCACTGTCAACGCAGTGTACGGAAACATTATGGATACTTGGGAACCGACTACTGTGAGTATGAGCCTTTAACTAAGTCTTTTACTAAAATAAAATAATACAAAAATCATATTAGTACTTGGTACCATCACTTATTCTGTGGTACGAACAACCTATAGCCATACTTATTTCTGTTTATCCCGAGGGTTGACTGGTAGAAAATGCTATTAGCGTTAAGTCCGCCTTTTATACCATTGTCTCAGATCTGTATTCTGAGATCATTGTATACTCGTAATTTTGGTCTAATAAAGTTTTAAATCCTACTAATATTATAAATGCGAAAGTTTGGATGTGAGATTGTGAGGATGTTTGTTACTCAATCACGCAAAATCTACTGGACGGATTACGATGAAATTTGGTACATGGGTAGAAAAACACTGGGAATTGCACATAGGCTACTTTTTATCCCAAAATTCCCACGGGAGCGAAGCCCCGGGGCGCAGCTAGTAAATAAATATAGTTGAATAAGTATGTAGGTGAATAGGAATTCATTGTAGCTTTTTTTATTACAGGGCTTTACCAACCCCCACTCGTTGGCTGTTACAAGAAATGGCTCCCACCTCTACGTAACAGAAATTGGTCCCAACAAAATCTGGAAGTTTGAACTAACCGACGTATACGACAAAAAGTAGAAATATTATAATAGAATAGGGCTTCATAGAAAATGCTTCAATTTCAGATGTGAATATAATTCACGGGAACTGTTTAAAGATGTTGGATGTGATAAATTGAAATTTACCACGGTAGATATTTTATAGCAAGGCTGAATCTTTGTCGGGGCATAATTTTTTACTTGAACTTCAAGGAAGATATTTACATACCACTGTCAATGTTAAAACCTTTATCTTAAAAAAATACTTACATACTCATATCTTTGCCCTTCAGAAATGAAGTTTCTTAAAATATTCGTTCTAGTATCCCTAAGATTAGCCAAGCACGAATAGTCAAACTATTGTTTCGCTTCTTCTTTAAAATGCAAAGTATATAATTACTGTAGTATTCTACCTGCATACCTAATAAAAACTATATAATACCAAATAGTATAAACTAAAATGTATATTAAATTTACAACTATAAATACCATAACCTATGTTTAAATTTCAAATATTGTTGTAACCTTTTCACCGCATCGATTCAAATCATTCACAATCCATAACGAAATAATATTATAATAATCAAATAATGTAATAATTATAATTGAAATTTGATATTGGCAAATAAGGTCCAATATAATCACGCACATAATTAAGTCAATGAAATGTATAAAGAAGAGAAGATAATATGTACAATTTCATTTTGTAAAAAGATAGTTTATTTTTGTTTTATTTAGTTTTTCAATTTTCAGAAAAATTGCAACGACCCTTTTATTATTAATATCAATTACGTAGAGAAATTTAAGAATAGTCAATGTATTTAATGTTTTCTGAAATTTGTTACAACTAAGTACCTACTTACGTTTTTTTAAATTTTTAACTATTTTCATATACATTTTTAGAACAGCTTTATTTCTATGGGTTGAATATTTAGAATATGGACCAAATTGGATTTGGTACGTTCATTTCAATACTTACAAGTAGAAAAAAAATATTCTGTAGAAATAAAAAAAAACAATTATATAAACTGCTGTTTCTTGAGTTTTGTTTATAATACTTACCTACCTATCCAATAAAATAATGTAACTTTTATTTCTAAAACCCGAAACCAGAGTAGCTGATTTCGAGTCGAACAAGAAAATGGGCTAGCTGGATATTTATTTCTGAATAGTGAATGGATTAGTTTAAAATTAAACGTTATCTACTCCGTTAAAATATGTACTTATGTAATTAGTAAAAAAAATACTCCAACTGCATGGTTTCATAAAAACGATTAAAAATAAATATTCGTTGATTCATAACATTTATTGCACATACATATAACCACCTTATATTCAAATACAAATATTAAATTCATTAAATAGTCCGTAAAATTATATCTGTATAAATTACTTACTTAATCTTCATATTTCCTCTTTTTCATCACCTTCATAAACAGGACCATATCTAAAACAAAACGAAAATAAAATTAATTTTAAATAATTACTCACATAAAAGACTAACATAGGCCCAGAACTTTATGGTTCCCATGGAAATCTTGTGAAATCCTCTCTTAGTGCTCTCTAAGGAACCTACATGCCAAATTTCAGCTTCCTACGCCCAGTAGTTTTGGCTGTGCTGTCTGTCAGTCAGCTCGCGCGTCGCTCTGATAAACTTTATCCTACAACAACATAAACTGTTTTTTTACACAAAAGTATCTCAGTAAGTACTCAATGGCACCATCCTACTATCCTCCTAATATTATAAAAACGAAAGTTTAGATGTGAGTTTGTGAATTTGTGCGTTTGTGAGGATGTTTGTTACTCAATCACGCAAAATTTACTGGACGGATTTCGATGAAATTCGGTATATGGGTAGAAAAATACTGGGAATAGCACATAGGGTACTTTTTATCCCGAAATTGCCCTGGACGTAGCTAGTTTACAATAAACTACCGCCATCATAAACCGCCATTTTAAACACCTACTGTTCTGTTCTTCTATTTTTTTGTAAACAAAGCATATTATTCAGTGGAGGAATACCTGTCTAAGTCTGACCGATTTTAATTATTGACTTTATTTACTTAATATGTTTGATGGTGGTCAATCTAATTTAATTTAATTTTGCATTTTTTTATTGACATGCATGAAATATTAGTTATTTTATTTTTCTTTGATTTTGTATGCCTAATGGCGCAACATGTAAAACTGCACTTTTTTTAAAGACCTATATGTAACTCATGTTGACAAAATAAACGAATTTTGAATCAGTAACAGGAACGAAGTCCCGAGCCCAAGTTAGTTGAGGAATAGAACTTGGTATATAACAACTTACTAATGAATATGGCCATGACCACAGCCAACATAAGCCAGAGCCAGCACTTCCAGGCGCTCTTGCTGTGCTCTTGCAGGCGGGAGGACTCTTTGTTTAGAGACATCAAGTTGCGGTCTGTCAGGTCTGATGATTTTTTCAATGCCTGCAGAATAATTTTAATTGGTATTAGAAAAAATAATTGGTCAAGTGCGTGTCGGGCCACGAACAATGTAGGGTTCCGAAGGTACCTATCCTGTAGAAATGCGGACACATGAACTTATATTTACTTCCACTTTTATATAACTAATGAAAATAACCTAAGTATATACCATCATATAGAATGAAAATTGTTCCTACGAATATTTTTCATACTAAAACCAATTTTGTAAGTTTATCGTCTATTACTCATTAACGTGTAAAGTCTACATAGCCGTGATAATTTTCCTTTTTAAATTCATTATATTTGCTAATTATTATAATTTGTTTCATGTTGACACACACTTGACTCTAACAAAATTTATCACTTTAAAGTTAAATATTTCGCACACGGATCCCTAAATCAAAAAATGTTCTTCAGACACTCATAATATTTTTAAAAGACCTATCAAATGATACCCCACACGATGGTATAATCGAGAGAAAAAAAACCATCCCCACTTTAGGTGTAGGGGAGGCCCCCTAAAAAAAAATATTTTTCCTAATTTTATTCTACAGTTCGCTCCGCGTAATAAATATGTATATCTCTACCAAATTACAGTTTTCTAGTACTCGTAGTCTCTGAGATTAGCCGCAGACAGACGGACGGACGGACGGACGGACAGACATGACGAAACTATAAGGGTTCCTTGTTTACTTCGGAACCCTAAAAACGATATTTCGATACGATATTTTTAAATTACTTACGCTGTTGAAATCTGCACATTTGTTATTAATCCTACATACTAATTCTAATATCCTAATCCAAGTAATATCCTACTAATAATATTATAAATGCGAAAGTTTGGATGCGAGTTTGTGAGGATTTTGTATCTCAATCACGCAAAATCTACTGGACGGATTTTGATGAAATTTGGTATACGCGTAGAAAAATACCGGGAATAGCACATTGGGTACTTTTTATCCTGAAATTCCCGCAGGAGCGAAGCCCCGGGGCTTGGCTAGTATTCATATAAATTTAAAGCCTGCCAAATGGTATTGAAACTCTGTTTCATTGACGGCCAAAGGGATTTTTATAAACTGATAATACTGGTACAAATAGTACCAGTACCATACATGAAAAAGGTGTTGTGAGGAAGTAGGATGTATTGAAGTTCATTTGTACAAAATCCAATAAGTTTTGATTAATACAATACAATTTTAGACACAGAAAAATCATGACATTGTTGAATACAAATACATGTATATGTATGTATGTAATTAAATAAATCACCCGCTGCATCTGACTATTTGCTAAAAACTATTGCAGGATTTTCACACAGTTTCCACCCGGTTTTCGTGCATAATATACGCGAGAGAAGCCGCTGGCATAAATCAATAAACCAAATTATTATATACCTCAGTATCCCCCTTGATAATGGTGCTAGCGATTTGTGACTGTTCCTTCAAACTCTTCGTCAGCATGACCATGTTCTCAGCCACTTTTTCCTGCATGTTCTGATGATACTTCAGCAAGGAGTCAATGTCTTCTTGGCTGCTACTGTTGCTTGTAAAATTTGGGGCCTTGATTATATTGCGTTTGCGAAGTGCCTCGTCAGTGTCATCTGGAAAAGTATTTTGTTTTTGTACCTATTAGGATATACTGATCGCCACATACGTAAATTAGTTTTTTTTATCATTTTTAGCACAAGCTTTTAGTAGTATTTAACACACTAACATAACATAACACTCTTGACAACATTTTCATGTTATGCTAACTGTTGAGGAGTTCCCTCATTGGGAGCCGATCCTGGGTGCATCATGCTTATCATAATAATGCAATCAATACATGCATAGCAAAATAGATAAAAGCTTGTAAAATTATAGTTAAATATAATAGAACATTAAGGAGCAGTTAACCAATGGGAGAGGCCAATCCCAGGCATGTGAGAGGCTTCTCCTGTATAGTTTCTTCTATGTAAAGTTATAGCAGGATATGATAAGTGGAGAACTATGTTCATACCCAAGCCAAACAACTCGGAGCGCAGTTCAACACCATACTTGACTACAGTCTTTTGATGTATCTCCTGAGCTGCTGCATCTGCACACATAGTCGCAGTACCATGAGACAGCTGCTGCACAGCTTCTAGCTACAATATTTAATTATAGTTTAAGAAAATCCTTGTATTCACATTACTGAAAGTTGTACTCTATCAAGATAAAGTTTTCATTAATCAAATTATGTCTATACATATTTAAATGAACTAACAATGAAGATAACTTATATCATCATGAAAAATTACATCATCATCATAATATATTTAAGAAAGTTCTTTCATTTGCAACTATCTTCTACCATCAAATATTACATGTACACATTTATTTTTTTAGTATTAGTGATGATAATCCTAACTAATATTATAAATGCGAAAGTGAGTTTATTTGTTACCTCTTCACACTTTACTATTGAACCAATCTTCTTGAAATTTTGCATACACATAGTTAGAAGTATGGAAAAGGAGGGTTTCTTTCAACCCGGGAAAAAGTATTGTTCCCGTGAGAAATACACACAGGCGAAGCTAGTTAACTATAATTTAGGAATAAAACATGCTGGCTGACTGATGTAATCAATAAATGAGTCAAAAACCACAAAACTCTGGATGTAAAATAGTATTACCTTTTCGATGGGGCTGTGTAGAGAAGCAGTTTGAATTAAACCTTTCAGGAAGGTAGCTCTTTTCGTGTATGTAGCTAGAACATCTTTAGTAGGTTTACTGAAAACAAATTTTTAGGATAACATCTACTTTATTCCTGTGGGAATTTCGGGATACCCTCTCTTAGTGCTCCCCTACACTCCCTACATGCTACATTACAGCTTCCTACACCCAGTAGTTTGGCTGTGAGTCAGTTTTAGGGATTAATTGAGATCAGTTGATATATTTATATGATATTTGTATGTATAGGTGGGAAAGTGACTTGAAATATTTTTTACCGCAGTTGTATCCGCGGATAACAGCTACTATGTAAATATTGGCTAATTTTATGACCAACATATTGAATATTTTTAAAGGGAATAAACATTAAAATACTCACTCAGGACCAGTTTTCAATTCAGTTATCATTTCAGTCAAGGACTCCACGTACTTTTTGAGCCTCCAATTTGCATCTACAGGCTCCTGTTTAGCTATTAATTCGCATTTATTTAATAACAACCGAACATTCATTTCCAAACGCGATCTTTTGGGGACGGTAGCTGTGCTAATTTTCGGTTTTTCTACAGCCATTTCGTAGAAATATGCTTTGTCCTTTGGCACGACAAATGTTGCAGAATTATAACATCCACCAAATCAATTTGTTGTTATTTTTAAAGCAATTTTCTCTTAATTTGCTTAATTATTGACAAAATCAATCGAAAACCACACCACAACAAAACAACTCAACGAAATATGTCAAGTTAACTGTCACTGTCAGTCAGTCAAGTCACGTCATCGGAATGTTAATGTCAAAGATTTTTTTTAAACTAAGTGCGAAGAATGCGATGATCAACTCTTCGGGCGCTGCCGGCGGCACCGCCGCGCCGCCGCCGCCGCCGCGTATATCTAATTTATACCTCGCCACAACGCTCCATAGAGTTACGTTCGGGTATACAATAGAAATATATACGGCTGTGTTATGGATTCCATAATATACCTGACCCCAACATTTTTCTAGGGTATACTTTAGAATAGGACACTTCGTTTTGCTATAGTATAATATATACCCGACGGTAACATTTTTCTAGGGTATACTTTTATTTAGGACACTCTATTTTGCTATAATGTAATGGATACCCCAGTAGGTAATGAATATGAATATAACTATTTGTATAGGACCGAATCTGAAGACTCAAAAAAAAGCTGTTCCCTTTTTTTCCGACTGCACAAAGTACGCAGGAGGGTAATGTGTTTGTCAAATATATCGAAGTTTAACACATACACCTAAAAAGTACAAGCTAATTATTAAAAAATAAAGAACACGAGTTGTGGCGTACAGCGGAGCGTCATGTTCCCCGCTACCCGCATTGAGCTGTGACTCATTATATTCAGATACGTCTCGGTGTGCGGACGGTTGCCGGAGTGCACAGGCTGTTATCATTCTCAGTGACTATCTAGTCGCTCTGTACCAACTTATACCAATAGTCAGGATACGGTGGAGCCCCAGTTAACTGACCCGGTTAAGCCCCGGGTCAGGTTGTGCTGTGGGGCACATAACGTGCGGGGCGGGGCACGTTACTATGCCGTATAATATTAGTGCCAACGGCACATTTGGCGACGAGATAAACGTGAGTACATTAATCTTTAGTAAAAAAAAAAAAAAACAAAGAAAGTGGGTGGAACATTCAATTAATTTTATAATCCTATCACTGGGCTTCCGCCCGCGTTAGATTCTTATTCGAGGGTAGAATCTTAAGAAAATATATCGTAAAGAATAATCAGCCATCTCGATAATCAATAATTTTGTGAAAAGGGTACAAAATGACCTTATTGGCTTTGGTACCATGAATGGCTCAAGGGATCTTGGCACCAACATAACAACAATACTTTTTATTTAAATATTAATTTCAATATTTTCCTGCATCTATAGTTTGGCCATAGTGGCCGTGATGATATACATATATGAAAAAGTTAATAAGTAGGTACTAAACAATAAACGACAAATACAGATTTCACGTAACATTTAATGGCTCTGATTGTGATGAGCGGCACCTAACTGCTTATGAATAGCTTTTCGCTTAATACAATGAGTATTATTCTGTTAACAATGCACTTTCTGTACATAAGTTGAAATATTTGCTCATTCATTTATTCACTGTATAATATTTACAATTTATCATTATACAATGTTACATAAACCAGTAATATGAATGCATACTTAGTTTTCTTAGGTTAAAACCTCAGTTTATAACGTAACTACAGTGATACATATCATGAGGTCGGCTGGACTGGCACTACCGGCAGGTCACAAGACAGAATATTTATAATTGATTATTTTGCTAAAGCGAAGTATATATAGCAATTACCTACTTTTAATTTAACGATTTAACATAAGAAACAAAAATTTAAAGCTTGTGTCGTGTCACTGTGAAAGATACACGAATTTTTGTTTTCTAAAGTTTTTATACCTTTGGTATTATCAAAATAGATAAAACAGTGAAATAAATAGGTATAAAAATGGAATATTATAATTATTTTCTCATCACAATCAAATCAGTTCAATTTGTGTCATATAACTAATACCCAATTTCTGAGATACTTTTGTCAATCTGTTGATCTATTACCATAATAATTGCGTTTCTGAACAACGTACTTTATGCTAAACCATGTTTAATATGAGGTTAACTGAACTGTCCATTGTGACGATATTTTATATAATAAAGGTACCTAAGTGCAACCAGAACAGGGATTGTGGTCGGCTGGTACCTGAACTAGAAAAAACATGTTTCCCTGGTTCCCAACCCGAGAGATTATTATAATTAACTGATATTTAATCGATAGTGTACTTTTTCCATATGATTGATTAATATCGTGATGAAAAAAAAAAACACAAAATTTGAACTAAGAGTAAAATAAAAAATAAGTAGTAATAGGTATTGAAACAATTAAAAGGGTGCAAGTAAATTTTAGAAAGAACTATAGAAACTATATTCTTGATATGTCTCTAAATATAAGAATTATTTTAACTAAATAGTTAAAAGTATCATAAAGAAACTACCATCCGAGTTGCAAGAAAATACACGCCAAAATGAAAAAAAAAAAAAAATTACTTGAAGGACAGTTTTAAATAATTAGTCTGGTTCTAAAAATACATGATATTTTAACCAGTGGAGTTCGTTACAGCTTCTGGTTGACCGGAACATTGATAGATGCGTCGATTAAGATGTTGTTCTCTGTGATTACAATATTCAGAAAGCAAAAACTTGTTTATGTAACACTGGCGGCCCGTCCCAGCTTTGCAAGGGCCATTTAGAGGTAAATTATGTTACATAGAAATAATATAGGTGCTAACGCAGGAATAAATTTTGAAATCAATCCAGTGATTAAGATTTTTGTTAAAAATATCTTTAAGGAAAATGCAAAACTTCCATTTTGTATTATGAGTATGGAAGTGTAAGAAGTTTAGATTGTACACTAAAATGTATTGTATATTTAATGTGAAATAAACAAGTAAAACAAATAAAATAGGTACCTAAATGAATGGATAAAAAAAAATACGGCAGTAAATACTTAGCGTATTTCAACATAATATGACAGACATGTCAATAACATGTCCAAGTTTAAGCCACCAGGAAACCTACAACATAAAATGGAGGCATTTATTTACTTTACTCAATTATTATTTTACAGTCTACCCTGTAAAACAAAATGGTATTTCATTGAAAGCGAATTAATTGAACTCATTGGTGAAAACATAAATTAAGTTTATTACAAAGGATTTAAGTATGATTGTTCGGTCCTGACAAATACAGTAACTGGGCTATGCCCAACGATTTTGATATTAATTGATGCTATAATAACTACATGAACGAAGGTACACTCGGTTGCCTTTATATGTTTACATTAATTTACTTCACTAATCACAATGGTACCCCAAGAAGCAAGTTTACGTGCATGAACAAAGTACATTAATTGTTCTTTAATGCACTATATACCATACATAAATGCTGTTTTAAAAACTATTCATAGTTAAGTTTATTAAAATTTCCAATTGTAATGATGTGTAAGGAGATATTATTTTCCATTGATCATTGACGAGTTAGCAATGAATCAGTTAGTTGTAATGACAACACAATATTTATTTGAAAATAGAGAAAAGCAGTTAAAATATCTAAATACATTGTGTCACCTAAATGTTATTTTTACTATTTTATACTCCTACTTAATATCCAACAGTATTTTAGTACCTTTGTTTATGAGTCCATAATTATGGATTGATAAGTCAGCATTAAATCGACCTCGGCAATTTTATTGCCTGAAGTCATCATTAAATTGCTAAAGTTACCTTTGTGAACCAAAGTATGAATTCAGATGAATCGATATTATGGATCGTTTAACCAGCATTAAATTGCTAAAGTTACCCAAAATAAAACGAACAAATAATGAATATTGATGTGCACTTTGTGCTACAAAAAAAAATATTATGAATTGTTAAGCTAGCATTTAATTACACGGAATCTGCAGTTGAAATGCTCATAGTCAGCATTAAATTGCTAAAACTACCCAATATAAAACGAATAAAGAAAAAATTGATGTGCACTTTGTGCTACGAATAAATGTTATTCCAATTAGGTATTTAAGTTTATATCTAATTGAGAATAATCAATATGTGTTTCGTTTGAAATAAAATATGTGTAAGGACAATGATGACCTCTGTATGTGGTCCCGGGATAAATTCTCGGTCAGGTCAAATAATCTTTGTGAATCGGCCTGGGTCTAGTAGTGTGCCATCCTACACACAAGCGACTGTTAACAGCAATAATCCACAAAGGTGGATAAGTAATCAATGTGTAAGGACAATAACGACAACCTCCTTGTGTGGTCCCGGGTTAATTTCTCGGTCAGGTCAAATGTTTTGTTTAAATGGGCCTGGGTCTAGTGGTGTGCTATCCTACACAAAAGAGTTCCACTGTTAACAGCTATTCCGTATATGGGTGACTGTAACGGATAAAGTAACGACTGTTATTAATTTAACAGCTATTCCACATAGGTGGTTAAAGAAATGATTGTGGTCCAGCAGCTATAAAAGTATTGGAGACGTCCAGTCTTAGCAAATCCATATTGTTGGGTTGTAATTAAATATAATGTATATTGGAAGAATGTATAATGCAGATCATTAAAAAATATATATATTCTGAACCTGCTACTGACAGGTTACAAAAAACTTATTGCCAAATTAAGTTTAAAAATACAGAATAGTCACTCCTAAGCTAATACATAAACAAATATGTATTTTATTAAACTAATGTAGGTACATTACATACAATTTAATAAAATGATTATTTTAATATAGTATTAATTTAAATTTACACTGGACTGGAAACATTAACATAAAACTAAAGTAGGTATGGATAAATTTAATGTCGTCCTGACAAGATGTTGCCTTGCGGTAATGTGCCCAGAAGACTAGCAGAATTGCCAAGTTGAATGGCATTACTGATCCTTTGATCAGTACCTACATAACATTAAGTAAAAAAAAAAAAAAAAACATTATCCTTGTTATTTAGATTTTAAATTAGTTGCTGCTTTAACAGATTTAACTAATAAGCAACTCATGCTTTATTAACAGCAAATCCTTATTTGTGTGTGTTTTATAGAGACACTATATACTGTTCCGGCTAAGTTTAGATCCAGAATTTACGCCAGGCAATTGTATCGTGTCTACTTCATGACCAAAATAATTAACAATATTTCTGGCATTTCTTCAAAGTTTTGACACACTGTAACAGTTGTCGTTGTTCATCTTTCAACTGTAGTAAGTAATTATTATAAAATACAAGTAAATAAATGCAATATACCGACATGTGGTTGTTAAAATTTTTCAAATTCGGCAAGTATCTACCTCTAACAATGATGTTGCTATGAATGCTATGAAGGAATAAATTTAAAAAAAAAAAAAAAAGAAAAAGAAAAAAGGATAAGTGGCCGATGTTGGGAAAGTGGACATGTTGATTATGATGAGATTAAAATCTGTAAAACTAAGTGACTTTCGGTAAAGGAAATGGCGCAGAATATTTTAATGATCCCAATTTGCGAGATGAGAATCGAAATTTATTGATGCAGATATTTATATGATTCCTATGAGATTGTTCGCATTCTTTTGACCATGCACTTGATGTAAATAATATATTTTAAATTTATTGATGCAGATATTTATATGAATCCTATGAGATTGTTCGCGTTCTTTTGATCATGCACATGATTATAAAGTAATATAATATATAATAGTAATATAGAAAAAACATACCAAAATAAAAATTAGAAATCATGTCATGTCAGAATGACATAATAGCGACCAATACTGTAATGAGTTTCTTTCGGCGTTTCTTCTCAGCAGTGGTCGTTCCGAAACGCTGGTAGTTTGCAGCTTTAAGAATTGTGATGGTATATAATTTGAAATTTGATGTAAAGGGTTACTTTGGATTTATTTCATACTAGTGGTAACGAAAATTGTTGAAAACCTTTATCTGTATTAAAATCATCAAAAGAAAGGAGAGATGTGGCGTACAGCGGAGCGTCATGTTCCCCGCTACCCGCATTGAGCTGTGACTCATTATATTCAGATACGTCTCGGTGTGCGGACGGTTGCCGGAGTGCACAGGCTGTTATCATTCTCAGTGACTATCTAGTCGCTCTGTACCAACTTATACCAATAGTCAGGATACGGTGGAGCCCCAGTTAACTGACCCGGTTAAGCCCCGGGTCAGGTTGTGCTGTGGGGCACATAACGTGCGGGGCGGGGCACGTTACTATGCCGTATAATATTAGTGCCAACGGCACACGACAGACAACTTACAATACGTATAACATTCAAGTCATTTGGATACCATACTATATGGGTGTTCTATATGGGTTAAGTTTTGTTATATTACTTTTTACTTAAAAGTACATACAAACACATAAGATAAATACAATTTTGTTTTTATCAATTTTCAAATATTTTTTTGGTCCGCTATTTATCGCGTATAATCACAGAAGTAATTTTTTTTTTTTTAATTTATATGTCTGTGCGTATAATATAATCCGCCATTTTGGTTTTATGATGTCGTCACATAGCCTATATGTCATTCAGAGAAATGCAAGGAATCTAAATATACCTTTCACATCAAAATCTGTTAAGCCATTTAGAACTTGAATATATGATTAAATAAATAAAACTATGAAATAAAGAAACTTACATACATACATATATAGGTACCCTGAAAACATAACATTCAATGATCGTTTATAAGAAACCTCTAAACTGGCTTTGTCTATCATTTTATAGACTTTTCATATTAATAGGAACACAAACTCGAAAATAAAGGGAGCGAACGATTAAAAAATAAAATAGTTCAGTAAAATAAAATAATAACAGCAACGTGCAAAAGAATAAGTACCTACCGAACGATCCCATCGTTGCGGCCGGGTGCGTTTTAAAATATTACGCGTGAAATCCTAAATCCAAAATTATACCCGATGTCAACACGACCAGTGACGTCACAATTATTAGGTAAAGGTATGCTTTTGAAAAATCAATTTACAATTTCTGGATTCCAAAATATACCCGATGCAAACACGTTCTGTGACGTCACGAGTGTTGTGTGGAGGTATAAATTAGATATATGCGCCGCCGCCGCCAAAGAGTATATAATCACTACGTTTTAGCCGCCGCCGCCACCAATCTGAAATACAAATAGCTTTGATTATTATATACTGAGGGTATACAGTATACAGGAGTCAATTAAATAGGTGTGTTGCAGTTTCCTAATAATTTCCTTTACCTCCAAATATGCGTTACGTCGCAAAATGGCCCTGTCTCAAAATGTCCCCCTTTTGTTAAAGTGACCCCTTTACAAAAATTTTATTTCATACACAATGTTCTTTGAAATTCAAAATACGAAAGTGTAAAATAAAGCGTTTTTGTGTAAAATGGTCATTTATTGATAGTAAGTTGATTTACGGTAATAAGCACAGACATATAATAATAGTAAGAATTTTTTTTTTATTTCTGTGGTAATAAGATACAATTAAAAACCGTATTATAATATCTATTTTACACAAAAAATACTTTCTATTTCAAAGTTAAAAATTCTGTAAAAAGGTCCTGCCAAAAGGGGTACATTTTGCGAAAGGGCCATTTTACGAAAGGGTAATTTTTCAAGAGACATTTTGAGACAGGGCCATTATGCGAAATGGACAGGGTGCCCTTTGTTTCGCTTAAAATTTTTGTCCCTAATTTCACTTCGCCGAACCTTATTGGCCTAAACTTGTTATGCACAATTATTGTCTCGCCTAATTGATGTCTTTGCAGAATAATAATTTAGCCTAATAATAATTAGATGCAATTTTTGAGTCTCTATTATTAGATGTTCTAAAATCGTTTGGCTTTTAATTTTTTACGTATAAATTTGTTTGAGACAATTATTACTTACTATAATAATCACTTCTTATAATTATAACTAATTGAATTATTAGTAAAAGGGTTTGGGTAAAGTTGGCGTCATTTTCAATTTTTCGCAGCCACTCATCAAACTTGGCTATTTTTGAAAGAACATATCAAGGGGATCAAACTTTATTATGGAGTACATATAGCTAAACTAGGTAAATCGGAGCTGAGATATAAGGCATTTTATTTTTCATATTTTTGACTAACAATTCAATTTGATTTTAACTATATCGTTAATACAATGTAAAAAAACGGCTTTGTTTATGCTGGTTTTAAACATGCGGCACGATTAGAATGAAACAAGTCTAGTTTCAAACGATATTCAGATGTTTTTACACCTGCCGGGTGTCCCAAACGGCATATTGTTTTGTTTGTTATTAATCTACAATTCTTCAATTCGTTACACTTTTTACGTTATAGCCATGGTTCATATAAAGACGTGTGCCCAAAATGAGACGTATAGAGATCTTCAAAGACGGATCCAGCATTCGTGTCAGGGGAGGGTCACATGGTCGAGTGTGTATTGTTAGCCCGGAACTGTTCCCAAGGTTTATTTTTAGTTAGAAAAAAATATGTATACATCCAATTGGAATTTATGGGGCCACCCCCTAAATCCGAATGCAATAATACCAGTATGTGGCCACGGCTGGATTCCGCTCCAACGGCTTTTGCGTGGACCAAAAACATTCACTCCGAATCATACTCGAAGAAGCAACCGAATGGAAGCCTGAAGTCAATTTACGTTTGTCGTCTTCGAGAAAGCTTTCGATACATTGTATTGACCCAGTATTTGGCACCGGCTTGACGAAATCGGAGTGTCGCCCAAAAATTAGAGACCTGCTAAAAGCCCTATATTTAAATAACTCCTGCAAATTGCTCACAAAGGACTGATCTCTCAAGGAATTGCAGTTCACGCCGGAGTCCGACAAGGGTATCTTCTCTTGCCTCTATTACTTCTTATCGCCCAGGGTGCATAATGCTCTTAGTAAACGACGGCAAGCGACGCAGTATAGAATAAGAGTTGTCCGATCAACTGGATGACCTAGACTACGCTGATGACCTGTGTCTGCTCAGTCACAAGCACGTCGATATGCAGGGGCGGCAAAATCTGGGCTTAAAATCAACGCGAAGAAGATGCAATATACTCTCCTATCTCGGAAGTGTAGTCTCGAAGTCTGGCTGAGCGGAAAAAGATGTTGCTGCTAGAATATATAAAGCTCAGACCGCTCTTGAACAACTCCGGCCAGTGTGGTGTTCCAAAAAAGTAAAGTCCCTCAGAATAAAACCCAAAATGTTTCGGTCAAACGTCAGTCAGTCAATCAACAGTCCTGTTAAATGGATGTAAAACCTGGTCACTAAAAAGATCACGCCGCCAACCAGCGTCTTTGTGAACCGCTGCCTGCGTCAAATACTTGGCATTTTCTGGCCGGAAAGGATTTTCAGTGAACAGCTGTGGGAACGATGCCGGGAAATGGCAATTGACTTCCAAATTAGGAGCCTCAAGTGGTCATGGATTGGTCAGTCACTGAGCTATCCCGAATCAAGCTCTGGGAGTGGAACCCCCAGGGCAAGCGCAAAGTTGGCCGTTCCAAGCAAACCTGGCGATGCACTATTGTAGCGGAGCTCAAGACAATCGGGCTGACGTGGCCCGAAGTGGAGAGCGTAGCCCAAGACCGAGGAAACTGGCTAAACACCGTCGACGCCCTCTGTGGCCACGGTAATTGCATTGTCGTTGGCCTCGTTAACACCACCCCGGAGTCTGTTTAAGAACTTCCAAACTGCCCAGGGGAGATCGCCACCCGGTGGGAGCTTTTCATCAGGGAGAATATTGGGGTAGGAAAAAGTTTTTTTTTGTTTCCATAGCCCCATACTAGTATTCTTTAGACGCCAAACTGTCTAAGGAAGCTATTTTACCTACGTCGGCCACCTATTGTACGTATTTTACCTATTATTAGGCTCAATTTGTGCCCTTTACGTGTTTTGGTGCAATAAAGCATTTTTACTTACTTACTTATTTTGGCTATTTAGACGACATGGAGGGGGTATCTGCCAATACAGGATATGCCGTTGGTCATCGAACTGTTTTCACTGCACCAAGCCAAAAAATGAAAAAAAGTCAAACAGGGGACAATCTCTAACAATATACGCAACGTCGTGTACTGCAGCTCCACCTTCGCACGTCGATGATTCTCGGCAACCACACTTAGCCATGAAATCGTTGCTCCGTCCGCATCCAGTTCGTGCTCTATTAAGCTGACACCATACACTCCAAGGTAATGAGGGTCCGTTGCAACCAGTTTTTAATGGGATTTAAGTTGACCCCATGGTTTTTCGGAATATTAGCATTTCACTCCTACTTACTAGCTGTGTTCAGCTCAGTATTGAGGAGTTCGCTACGGTTTGGTTTGGTAGGGGCTGTGATTTCAGATGGTGTGGTGGCGGGTTGGTAAACTCATTGTACCAGCACGTTAGGGATTCTGGGGATATTTATAGCTTCACTGAGCAGTGTTTGTTCTCATCATCTAATTTAGCTGAGTGTCTACAGCCAGTTTGTGCAAGATGTTCTTCCTCATTAGGAGCTTATTACATAGTTTATGTGTGTCGGGCGTAAGTGTGACTGCGGCCAAAGGTAACTAAGATATTTTGGTGCTGGGTTATACTGAAGTTTTCAGCAAACACGACTGTGGATTCGTATTTCGTCATTTGGTTGGAAAGGTGCACTAGTGTCCACTTATAACAGTTTAATGCAGAAGACAAAATATGGAGGCCATCTCAGCGTTATGATCGAGATGTTAACGTGCAAGCTACTGCAGTTCAACCTGTAGAAGTTCTTGCTGATCCACCTGTGGAAGTTTCCGCTGATCATGATAATTACGAATACCTTCGTGACCAATCACGCGAGCACTACGATGTGGTTACACGAAGAACTTGTGAACTTAGCTGCTAGCCACAACGCGAATGGTCGCGCGGCCTCGACGACTAATGCGCGGGGAGATATCTAACTTGATGTATTGTTAGATCGTCAATAGCCTAAATGTAGAAAAATCCTATCCAATAGGTACGTTAATATACACAAGGTAGGTGTATCACAAGGGCTGATGCGAGTGGGGGAGAGTTGGGAGAGCGTCGACTTCCAGGTCATAGGCCTCCTTGGAATGCCCGCGAATGTTCTCGGGATTATTTTGAGTATCAACCACGCATTCGACCATCTTACCTCCTTATACTATTTCTGCGTTTTTCTACAGCTGTTATGTAAGATTAGCACCATAGTGTACCGTTTAATGTGTATTATTCTTGAGAACTTCAGGCAAAAAATAAATATTTTTAAAAATTATACCTCAGCTCCGATATTACTTAGAACAATGAATACCACTACGATATGTTTCTTTATGAGGGTGCTATCAAATAGTAATAAAATTATCCCTGGCCGCGAAAAATAAAAATGACGCCACTGGTCCATACAAAATTACCCAAACCCCTTTAATTATTACTATTAGTACCTTCTCACCGACATGGTACTGTAACATGTCTATCACAGAAGTGCCGGAGATAAGGACAGTCCAGTCTGTCGTCAATAATTTTCAGAATGATGTTAGTAATGCACTACTAATAATAATTCCTAAAAATCTTCATAAGCCACAGATCCGACTTAGAGCACCCCGACTCCACGTGGCTCAAGTTTACCCTAGAGTGTTATTCCTTCGCGTGGAACCAGAAGCTCGCGAAGGAGGTCCTAGGAGAAATGCACTAATGAATCAAAGGGCCGACGAAGCGAGTCTTCTGGGGGAGCCACCCAGAAATACTTGCATGCTGAATGCCTGCTTACATGCTTGTTTGCATGCTGCACGTTTTAGTTCACACGCCTAATATAACTTTCTTTTACTTCTCGACATTTTTCAAACACAAATCCATCAATGTTTAATTTTAGTCCCCCTTATTAGATTTAAATACTTTGTAATAATTATCAGAAATTATTATAACACAAAATTAGGCGCACGCCTAATTAGGCGTTACACTTTTGTGCTTAATTGCTTTGTACGAAATATTAATTAGTATTTATGAATATTAGAAATAATCAATTATTAGGCCTAATGACTTATTTGGGAAGTAAATACAAAATAATACAGCGATAAAAACTTAGGGGAATCAAAAATAGGCTAAACTAAATTAGAATTCATAAAAATGTACCAAAAAATGTTGTACTAAAAGTTTGTGCACCAAACTACATTAGGAGTACAAAAAATTAGGGGAAACAATAGAGACCCAAATGGACATTTTGCATATATTATGCAAAAGGGACATTTTGGGACGTAACGCGAATATGTACGTAGTGATGCGCTCCCGTTGATATAATATTCTATTCCAGGTCTATGTCCTAGCTTAGGATTTAGAAATAAAACATTTACATACAACCAGTATTACCATGTAAAATATTTAATGTGCAAATAAAAGAATACTTAATGCAAACAGTATAAAATGAGAATTACGACTTCGGTAGCTGCTTCTTGGCAGCTTCAGCCTCAGCTTCACTCTTCTCGAAGGCAGCAATGAGTTTCTCGACCTCAGGGCTTGAGAGAACGCGAATTATAGTTTTGTTATCTTTGCGGGTCAGTGTTGCCATTTCCACTGTAAGAAAAAAATTGCTACATTATACAGTGAAGTTACTTTTTTCAGTGAGAAGTCCTAGTTTGTATATACGCTTTAGCTCTATTAAAATAATTTAGATAATGCCAAATTAATAAGTATGAATTTCATCATGATGTTGTTGGAGATATAGAAACAACTGTTAGTCTAATTAAGCCTCTATTATTTTTACCTTTTTCTGGGGTTAATTTAGTCATGTCCAAAGTCTTGCTCAGCACTTTAATGGCCAGGGATTGTGCTTCAGCTAATGTTGTTTCATTCTCCTTGTACTCTTGTTTCAAACTTGACACAGCAGCCTGTAATATAAGCGGAATTAAGATGAGAAAATGCAGCTTTAAAAATAGATGAGATAGGAAAATCATCATAATGATAATAAAGTAATTGTTCACAAAGTATGACCAGTTTTAGAATTCGAATCCTTAAAAACTAGATACAATAGTTAAAAAACTCATTAAGAATTTCAGATATTACTACTACTTTTATAACAATCCATATTGACACAATTAATTAATAAAATCCCTTTTTACACAACTGACACAAAAAAGGAGTTTTGTTTTCGGAGTTCATGTATGTATACTCTGTTTTTTCCTACTTGTCCTATTATGTAAACAATCTTACATAATGTCTTTTTATGATTTTACAACAAAAGAAATTAAAATAGACTAAATTACTTTCGTGGTTAATAAATGTTTTACTAAATGTTTAGGTTTGAAATAATATTTGATTTATTTTCAACAAAATTCAACAAAAAGTACTGTGAAGATTGTTTACATAATAGGACAGGTAAGAAAAAACGGATTTATGTAAGTTTCTTTATTTCAAGTCATGAATGGCTTAACAGATTTTGATGAGAGGTATTTTTAGATTTCTTGCATTCCTCAGAGTGACACAGGCTATGTGAGCTGTCAGTCTTGTGTTTTATTTTTTAATAATTAGCTTGTTTAATTACTTACAGCACTGTTATTTCCAATACAAGTTGCCTTCCACCCTCCATAGTTACCACTGGGATCAGATTGGTACAGTTGGTATCCGTAGTGTTTGTCCCAACCCATGTAAAGAATTGATACACCAAAAGGACGCTTTCCTGACAACATAAAATAAAAGCAATGTTGAAATGCCATGTCATTATAAATATTTCCACCTTCTTTTCTTTCAAAGTACTAATACACTTTCAAACTGTTATTTATTTAAATTCATAATTAGCAGCCTGCATAAGGTTATGAAATGACCAAGGAATAAGGTCCAAGGTAAGGTAATTTCATAAATCAAAAAAAGCAATTCTTCAACAAGAAAGAGGTCACATAAGGCATTACTTTTATTGTTAAACAATTTGTTATCGTAAATTTTTTTAGGGTATTCTGAAAGAACTGACACTGCATTTAAGATTTAAAAATTCAAAAAATACACACCTCCATACTGTGTGTAAGCTTGCTTCACATCACAAAGCCAAGACACAAGTTGTTCACAAGGAATTGATTCTCCATACTGCAGTAGGTACCTCTGAGCAATCAATCTTAGCTCGTTGGTAAGAACATTAGCGTCAGATGTGATGCCAGCTACTGAGCAGACCATGTCATCATTTAACTTGTAGATCTTCTCAGAAAAAAACACTTCGTCAAGCAGCTTATTCGTATTTCTACGTTCAGCTGCTAGAAGGATGCCATCAGTAGCCAGGATACCGAGGGATGTGCCAGCATGACTAATAGCTTCCATAGCATATTCGACTTGATAAAGACGACCTAAAAGAAAAGCATAGTTTGAATGGTTTGTATAAATTCGGCAAAGCAAACACTTTAACATTGGTCGAATGATTATTTACCTTCTGGAGAAAATATTGTAGTACGGGTATCATAACGCCGAGCCTGTTAAAAACAGAAAAATAACTTGTTATGCTTCTCAATGACCAAGCAAGAACTTTATAACCTACAATTTAAATAAGACTTGTCTTAGAGACCTTGTTACACTTACCATGATTAAGATGAGTAATGATCTCTCAGGTTATTGTTTAATTTACAGCAATATTTTTACTATTAATAAATTGTATTAAGTTTGCCGGATTCAAGGAATGACACAACAAACACAATGACAGTAAGCTTTTTTGATCATTTTTATTCTTTTTAAAATTGAACTGTCATCGTTAGGTAATGGAATCTAAACGTAAACAGCCTAGTTTTTTTTTAATGAATAATGCGTTTTATGTGAACAAGAAAAGGGTAGATAAAAGGCTGCTATACTATATAACATTTAAAATAATTAATATTAATATTGATTAGTAAAACTTATTTTTAGGGTTCAGTACTAAAATGAAAAAACCGGCCAAGTGCGAGTCAAGCTCGCGCATCGAGGTTTCCGTACACGCAAAGCATCTCACATTATAGCTCTTACTAAAAGACAAACTAGTTTCAAAAACAAACTTAAATTTGCAGTTCGATTCTTAGGATTCATACAGGATTCATGCATCAAGCGCAAAAACAAGTTTGTAACGATTTTTTTAGACTTCCAACAACATATTTACAGCTTTCAGATTTATTCCTGTATAAGTAATTTTTTGACCTTGCTTTTTACCAAATTTTATAATTTTAGGTCAACGGGAAGTACTTAGTACGGTTTTGATTGCTGTCTAAAATCGCAAAATATGCGAAAAATTTGCGGTATATAAATATCACCCGCGTTGACGTATAATTTTGATTATTTTTTGGCTGAATGAGACCTTGGATCCGAGTATCTACCTATTCTATATTAATTTCAACTTGATACATACCTTTAAGCGTTCCTGAGAAAAAATAGTTTGACAGACAGACGAACAGACAGAGAGACAGACAGACGGACAACAAAGTGATCTTATAAGGGTTCCGTTTTTGCCTTTTGAGGTATGGAACCCTTATGGATCACTCGTGCGTCTGTCTGTCTGTCGGTCCGTCCGTCTATCACAGCCAATTTTCTCCGAATCAACTGGACCAAATCAGATGAAATTTGGTAGGATGGCGTTATCGTGTGACTAAAACATACATTGTTAGGTGTTTTTTTTTCTGCCTCTGGTTGACAAGAAAAAGCGCACACAATATAGGACAGTCATTATTACGACCCGGCTTTTATAAAACGTTGAGAGTTTTTATACTGATTTTTTTTTCTTGATTTAGCTGTCAGAAAATCGCCCATTGGCATTGTACCTACGGAACCCTCTCCACGCGAGTTTAACTCGCACTTGGCCGGTTTTTATATCCTGTTGTCGATATGCACATTATTTTTACCTAGCATTATGCAGTGGTGGCCTGGCCTGGTGGCGCCCTCATTTTCAATGTATTTTTGCCCAGTTATACCTATTTTCCTTAGGTACCTTCTCCTGTTATTTTGGGTCATAAAATATAGTTGGTATCTGATATTTTCATGTAAAAATAATAATAAATATTTATTAGGTTGATAGTAGTAAAAAGTGTAGCACTATTATATATTTTTTTATTTACGAAAACTTCTTATTTTACAAAACAATCACTCAAACATCAACAATACACGTATTAGGTCACGCCACTACTTAATATTATTATAGTATACAATAACAATACAAGCACCTATTTAATTAAACAAAACGAACAAACAACAAACTTAACTTTTACTAAACTTACTATATCGATTGCAATTCGTTGGCTTTTGATTTATTTTGTGTGATTAGCCCCCGGTTTCGGTCCCGTAGGAATTTTGGGACTCTTTATAGCCATGTGACGTTAATAAAAAAAATTACAAATCGGAACAATATACCTATTGTTCCGATTTATAATTCCAGAGATTAGCTCATTCAAAGAAACAAATTCTCCATATGGAAACATAAACATACATGTGATCTTCCTTTTCCAATAAAAAAAAACATGTAAAGAAAATCTAGAATGGTGGTGGTAGGTGGAGTAGAGTGCAGTATCTCAAGTAAAAATAAACTTTCGTTGTCGTTCATAGATTACATACCTAGTTTTACCTTTCGCACCTCATAGGTATTTATATTTTTTAAACCGAATACTAAAATTGTGCAAGAATTTCTATACGTAACAATATTATTACGCATAAAAAATCATAAATCCAATCTCTCCCGCAACTACTTTTACTTAAACTAGATACTTAAGTACTTACTTAATTTAATTATATTACCTAATACTTAATCTAATCGTAACTGTTATCTAATAAAACTTAAGTAAAAAAATATTTAACAAAAATGTTTTTACTGGTAATCGTTTTTATAAGTACAACGACCAAAAAAAATCTAGATTTGGCCCGAAAACTGAAGCACTTAAAGTAAAGCTGTGGTAAAGATATAAAGGCCCCGCCACGAGCCCGTAGAAAATAAGTTGGTACATGGTTTGGTACACTTTTTTCATACATGCTCGTCGCGGAGCCTATAGGTAAGTACGCACTTTTTAAAATAAAATTTTCAATGGATCGGTCGCATGATGGATCTACGAGTACATCTACAGAATTTGTCAATTCTGGGCTGGTAATAATTTAAAATAAGTATATAATTAAATATTATCTAGGCTCTGCTGTCGCCATCTGTAGAACCAGCAATATCAATTAGTCAGAGAGCTTCTTTGGTTGTAGAGATCAAGTTAAGAACCGGCTGGATGACGACATATAACAGGATCATCACAACAAACACCATGAGTCCTGTGGATAGTTTTTCCTGATTGTTGGTGAAGTATGGCTTGTTGAACCCTATGGCCATGGTAATAAGTCCCATGCAGATTGCAAATAATCCCACCGCAACGTGGAGGATCTTCACTGGCCTCGCTTTCAGGAACAGACGTACTTTCGCTGAGAAAAGCGCAAGGAGTCCTGATATGAAGCTGAGTAGAGTGAACGCCAATGCAATCACACCTGAAATTGAAAATTAAAATATACATTAGGTATGTAGGTACCCAACTAAGAGTTATTTACTTTTTATAACTTTCCAGTAATTTTATAGGTCCCACTGAAAGTCTGGCAAAGGCCAAGGCCTTTTCTTTTCCATATCATCACCCCACCCGACAACTATCCTGTAAGTTTTTAAAAGTTAGGTAATCAGAATACCTTATAGGCTTGTAGAACGGAAAATGATAATGTTCAATTCGTCTATGAAGTGATCATTACTCATAAGAACGGTATGCCAAAATATTGAAGTGGGATAATGGTTGGTATCGTATTATCTTGTTTCGTAATATTGTGAATTTAACAACTCAATAGCTATCATATCCTTATCTTGTGAAACTTGCGATCTTTGAGTATGTTTGATAGATTTCTCTTGCGTTTACCTTGAACTACTTAGTGCAAAGTGGGTTTATTTCATTCATACAAACCTTTTTAACCTATCTCGTCCCACTGCTGGATAAACGTCTTCCCCATTTCCTTCCAAACTTCAAAACGTCAAAAACAAACTTTAACTAGGGAGTTAAATTCTCTAAGTCACCTTTCCTGCAGTTTTAAATGCAGCTTTAAAAGTAATTTATCGCGGTAATTACCAGGTGCTTCTATACTAATATTTTTAATCTTTCTTAATGTCAACTGGTCCAGGAAAATTAGGGTCTAGTAATAAAGAACTAACCACAAATGCCATGTGCACCATTGATCGTCATGTCGGACCCTGAGAGGCCCAAGAAAGAGCCTGTCATCACGAACAGGGCTCCGATGAGCTGCAAGCACCCGTGGACGATGCGCTTGGCGTCTCTGGACAGCTGGAACGACCAGGCGTTGTGAGGGTGCAGGGTCAGCACCGCCTCCACTAGGAACAACTGGTACTGGAATTTTGAGAAATATATTTTGTTGAGCATTAAGGAGGAGCTTTGCTTCTAATCAGCCTATCTGGGAAAGGTCTCAGATAACGCCCTGCACTGTGCCATATAGATCGCTGCAACGACACTGTGAAGACCAAAGACTTATGGCAGGTAAGCTTATGTGAAGATTTATCTGGCGAGAGTCCTCCGTCATGAACTGACTCTAGTAGCACTCTCATGTTTCGGAGGTTAAGATCCACTCTTCTTCTTCTTATCGAGTGTGTTATTACTAACACTGGTGTCAGATTTTATTTAAGTCTCCTAAAGGCATCTAACATGACTTTTACGACTATCGCCATCTAGAGGCAGTAGCCGTATACACTAAACAGTCAGCCAATGTGCAGGTTTCCTGACGATATTTTCCTTCACCGGAAGCAGGTGGTGGTCTATGAGAAAGCTACCATACATACATGAGTCAGATTGGTCTACAAACTCATGCGTCACAGGTTGGAATTGAACCCGGGTCTTATCCGACCTCAGGCGGGTGTCATTACCACTTGGCCACCACCGCTTCAGATCCACTTTGGGGTCGTAAGTAGGTCGGTACCTATTTAGTTTTCTTTATCATTATCATCTCATAAGTAACCTTATTATAAAAGAAAGACATCTACTTATTTCTTACATTATGAGAAAGCAAAAGATTTGCAATTAGGACCATTGATGCAAGTTTATGACAAAGTTACATTATTCGAAAAGTGAATACTTGGTTGTAAAAATTAGGAACCTAGTTAGCTAATTTTATTTTTGTCAATTCATGATCATACTTAGGTATGGTAAGAAAAGAAAAAAATATTTTGTTACTACAAGCAAATACTCTTACAAGTTTTATTGGCACCTGAAAGATCTTGGCACATGAAATGCCTGAAAATCGCCCAGCTCTCCAAAGACAAGACAGAGCGGAATGACAAAGGAAGAATCAGGACAGAACATGCCTCTCAGTAGGCAAAATATCAAAAGTTTCGAAATACGTACGTACCCCAGTACCAGCAAATATGATATGCAGCTCCAAGCTGCTAATTTCGCCATTGGCCGTTGACGTCAGAGCAAAATGCCAGATGCAGAACACCACTACAGCTACTTGCATATGATGCAGCAGGTTTATCAACTGGCAGATGGCCGTCCACGCGGATTCCCAAGAAGAAGTATAAAGTTCCCCACTTTCTTCATCATACGCCGCTGGTGCCCGAGTCACTTCTGCTGTATAAGGAACATGTTCTCTGACCTCGAAAACTTCAATCTTCTCTACAGATTGGTGACTCGTACTAGGGCGGTCCATTTTTTTGACCTTTTTATCGGGTATACCCTACAACTTCAACCCTAGTTAGTGACACGCGGTCATATGGGAGCTTTCCCGCTTATGGACTAAATTTTTGAAGATATTAGATGGTACTCTTAGATAAAGCGAGAGTATGCGATTGCTATGTTATCAATTGACAGTTTTTCTGATAGCATCTTGTGTAACATTCGATATGAGATGATTACTTTGGAAGGTACAGTACAATATATTATCTGAACTATTTAGTGGGGAATTTCGAAATCGGATGTAATGTAGATTATGTTGGCATAGTTCTATATATACGGTACCTACCTAACCTAGGTACTAGAAATGTAGGTAAACACAAAATAAAGGACTTTTCCTTGATTAATTTTAGATTGCTGGTTTATGAATATTTTTCCGAAAAATCATTTGAGTTCGTTCGCGGTGAACATTTTTTTTTTTCATCTAGTATTTATTTTTGATACTATCTAAAAGTTCTGCTTTTTGTAGTAATGCTACTCGCCGTTAGATGGCAGTTAAGAACTAGTTAACAAAGTCAATGCATAGATGGCACTACTAGACCTTTAAACCATTTTATTCCGTTTTTTTATTTTGAATTTATAAATAATTATTTTAAAACCACTCACAATACTACTGAATTTATATTACAGATGCCAGGTGAGATTATTTTATACTATTGTTTTGTGAGTATTCCTTATTTATTAGGCAAATAAGATTGATTTAATTTATAACTAAGTATATTGTGGTGTATGGCATGTGCTGTTTGATTAAAGTTTATAGAAACAACATCTTTCATACTTATATTTAGGATTCCGAAGTAAACAAGGAATCCTTATAGTTTTGTCATGTCTGTCCCTCTGTCCGCAGTTTATCTCAGAGACTACTTGCTACTATAGTATCTACTAGAAAACTGTAATTTATATAAATGGTATATATATATACATATTTATTACGCGGAGTTAATTGTAGAATAAAATTACGAAAAAAAACTTTTTTTAGGGGTCTCCTAAGTGGGATTGTTTTTTATTTATTTTGATTATACCATCGTGTGGGGGGGGTATCATTTGATAGGTCTTTTAAACATATTATGAGTATGTAAAGACCATTTTTTGTTTTAGGAATCCGTTTGCAAAATATTTAACTTTAAAGTGCTAAATTTTGTTAGAGTCAAGTGTCCCCCCCCTCGAATAGGAAAATGGTGGAGGGTGGATACATGAAAAAAATTATAATAACTTGCAAATATAATGAATTTAAAAGGAAAATTATCACGGTTATGTAGACTTTACACGTTAATGAGTAATAGATGATAAACTTACAAAATTGATTTTAGTGTGAAAAATATTCGTGGGATCAATTCGTATTTTCATTAGTTATATTAAACTGGAAAAATAGGTTCATGTGTCCGCATTTTTACAGGATAGATAACATCGGAACCCTACATTGCGCGTGGCCCGACACGCACTTGACCAATTATTATCAGTCATGTTATCATCTATTATCAAGATCGTAAAATATTGCAAGCGCGCTTCGTAAAATTTGAATAAAAGGAATCGTCCTTTGACATTTATGAAGGTATACGGGTGTATGTTTTCTTGGCGCAGGGGAATAAACTTATTTAACAGAGTAGTATATAAAAAAAAAAGTTGTTTATTATTGTTGGAAAATATACCTTGCATGGGTAGTGGCATGCGCACACGTTATACTCGAAACTTCGTCAAAGTACCTACCAAAGAAAAAATACACCTATACCATAATCACTACAAAAAAAAACAAGGAAATAACACTAGGCGGCTTTTAGGAAGAACGACTGCCGCCTCTCGATTAATAAGTCTAATGAATGTACCTGGGGCTGGACGGGCTTCGGGCGTAGCCCCATTTGTCACCGCGGCACGTGATAACGACGGTCGGAATTTGAATGTGGACTTGTTAATAATTATTATTCTGTGGTGGAAATTATCTTGATTTCAGATTTTGAATTGCGATTATTTATTGATGATAATATTATATTGTCTATAATTGTACAAAACGGGTAAAATAAAAAATAAAATAAAAATACATTTATTGACTATTTCGACATAATATTTAGGATTATAGCAATACGAGTGAGATCTATACGGGTAGTTAAAATCTATATCAACAAAACTAAATCCGAAATTAGTCGGCAATTCCCGAAATAATGCAGCACGTGGGTGACCCATTGAAATATACAGAAAATCTACAAACCGAAATAATCTTAGACTTGATCTGATAGACAAAAACCAAATTATCAGGTGTTCCCCAGATATGCAACATGTTTCTCGCATCAACAATAATAGATCGATCATCGCATCGAAGTCTATCGATTATGGACGATTATTGAATCTGATTTATAGCGCGAAGGGTCCGTAACGTCGTGGTAGCGTAGCGTCGAGGGTTGCACAGAAAATATTAAGTTCACAGAGAGGTTTCAGAACACAAACACATACATTGTGTTCAAAACATTATAGTTATTGCATGAAGTTTTACAATATTATTGAGTTTAAAATTAGTAGAACATAAGTGAAATAGATGTAATTAGGATTTTGACGTTATTCCGGATAATAAATCCTAGAGAAATCTCAAATAGGTATATTTCAGAGGAGGCGATCATTCCTAAAATTATATAGATAAACTCCATTTATTCTTACCAGTCCTATCATGTAAACAATCTTACCATGTCTTTTTATGATTTCACAACAATATAAATTAAAATAGACTTTTTAGGAAATTACTTTCGTGGTTAATAAATGTTTTACTTTAGAATGTTTAGGTTTGAACTAATATTTGATTTATTTTTTAACAAAATTCAACAAAAAGTACTGTGAAGATTGTTTACATGATAGGACTGGTAAGAATAAATGGAGTTTTTAGGTACTATGTTTCTATCTATGGTAAGTATGTAAGTTCCTATTCAAAGCATTACAGGTGATTAAACGCTACCGAGCACTATGTTACAATAGTATATCTAAGTCTAGTTTAGCCATATATTGTAGTAAATTTATAGGAACTTCTGTACTTTAATATTGTATGACGGCTCGCTTTTTGTTATTTTCGTTCATGTTCTACTAGGATAGAATAGCATAGGATAATTTATTGACGTAGAAAATTGTGACATCGTTAGTTTTTAGAGAGTCTTTACCTTTAATTTGAGGGTTTTGGGGGTGAGGGGACTGGCGGTCGTGGATGGGGCGAAGAAAGCAGGGCAAACCTGCTGCCCGTTGGAGCGATGACATCGCCAAAATTGGAGGCCCATTGTGGAAAAGGACTGCAAAAGATCGCAAAGCTTGGCGTGCATTGGAGGAGGCTTATGTCCTGCAGTGGACGAAGTGAGCCGCAGTAGAAGAAGATGAAGATATCTTTATCGAATTATCAAAAATCCCTACATATAAGTATACCTATTGACTTAGCTCCTTTATTGCAAGATTAGTAGTCCTACTATCCTGCTCCTACTAATATTATAAATTTGAAATTTTGGATGTGAGTTTGTGAGTCTGTGAGTTTTTGAGTTTGTGAGTATGTTTGTTACTCAATCATGCTAAATTTACTGGACGGATTTCAATGAAATTTGATACACGGGTAGATAATACCGGGAATAGTACATACTTCATAGGGCACTTTTATCCCGTAATTCCCATACGAGCGAAGCCCCGGGGCGCGGCTAGTTTAAAAGTTAAAGTTCTAGTATAAAAATTAAATAACAAGTTCATCGTATACTTAGTTCATACGTACTAAAGTACTCAGTATACATACTAAATGACAAAGAGAGCAAGATAGACAGAAGAAACAGAAAACAGGATACCTACCTACTTGTGTACTTGTCCCTTGACAAGTTATTGCGAATGCTCTGCGGTGCACCGGGGCTTCAAATCACGATCATGATGCAGCTAATACCGCGTTGCGGCCAGTAGTTAATATCTTAATAAGAAAGCAATACAGATTACAGAGCTGCGCTGCCCGCCAGTGGTGCCCAAACTTTACAGATATTCTTAACTCCAACGAGTAGATCAGTTAGCAATTCAAGATGAACTATCGTGTTGCGCCCTGTGCCGTGACGTTACTACTTCTTCCAAGGACGTTTTCCGCAGTTAGACCTTAAAATAAGGCCCTTACTGCGTAAAAGCCCAGCTACTTCAGGAAGCGAAGCACCGCCGTCGGAGAACGGCAGGCCTCGCTCATAGTCCCAGGTCGTCCCAGGAACTCATCTCTTGTAGTTGCACTCCAACAGGAGGTTTGTAGTTTCGTCAGCCTCCATGCATGCAATTGTTAACAAGGGGATAGACAAGGACTCTATACAGGGTGATTTGTAAAACACCAGCAACCTTTCTAGGGATAAAAGTACTTATGGATATAAGCAACATTTTGTATGGGACCGACACTGAAATCATATGATTTGTTTTTGAGATTTCAGAGTCGGTCCTTACAAAAAGTTGCTCATATTGTCATATTCATGAATACTTTAACCCCTAGGAAGGTTGCTGGTGTTTTACAAATCACCCTGTATATCAATCAAATGTTTATTGTGTAACACAGGTTATAGCTAGAGGTCATAATAATTACAGTATAGTTTCACTGTGTCCTGTCCTTGACAGGACGGTATAGTCCTAGAGATCCCCATGTCTCTGTCTCTACACGGTCTCTACGTAGTATTGTACAGTCAAGCGTAATAAGTGCAGTCATACCTCGAAGACCTTATCGCCTAGCCTTAATGATCATAATGCCTTGTAGATTATGACTGCACTTTTAACTCTTGACTGTACACGGTATGAATAGTTTGAGAGCCACTGCCGGACGGGGTGGGCCGATACGTCCAGCTGTGTGGTCTCGTCAGTCGGCCGGGATACCATATATCGATAAACCCGACTCGACGCACTTTGTTCCTACTCGATTACTATTCTATATCGATTAACTGGATTACAAGCCAGGGTTACGCTGTAATTGCCTGTACGGATTATTTGGTGATGATTTTGCATATTTTACAGTACTTAGTAGTTTGTGAATAGTTTGATGACATACTATTAGGTACTTCTTTTGTGCCTTATTATTATTAAATTATTGTACAGTTATTATAGACAGAAAAAAATTGAAACGTATTCTGGTCCTGGCGTTTCTCTGAAAATAAGGATATAACAGATTTATCTTTTTTCTATCGACAAAGAACGTTTCTATTCAAGCTACGAGTCAATTATTGTTTACTATCCTGGCAATAAGTGGCTAATTTATAACAAAGCAAGCACTGGGTAACTATTTTCTAAATATACGAAAACTAGTGAGACGAATGATTTTCATTTAACAAAACAGGTGAGATGATTATATATAAGTAGTGCAAAATTATATTAGTTTAGGCTATGCAAACAACGGGAAAATCGAGCGTGTTGTCCCCCAACGGTAAACAATATACAATTATACATACCTATATTTATATTGAAAATAAAGCACCAAGGATGGGTGTTTATATATGGAGGTTTATCGGTGCTAAAACCGAAAGTAATGACTTCCTTGATAGTTTCTAGGTACATTTTTTGAACCTATTTCGTCCCACTGCTGGGCAAAGGTTTGGAAGGAAATGGGGTACAATTTTATACATTTTATTTGATTTTTACCTACTTTTATTTTGATATGGCAATTTTGGCTGCAATGAAGATTATTATATTATTTATTTTTAAATAACAAACCCAGTGAGATGGGTTTCATAAGTTATGGCGAATGGGTATCATTCGAAATCTCACGTTCTACTGGATTTTGGTGAGTCACAGACTTCAAAAATAGTTGCCTTGGGCCCGCTATGGCTGTAATTGTTTTTCGTGACCGATATATTAGAGGCAAATGATTGCACGGTGCGTGAGATGAACTCGTTACAAGAACTTAACATCTGGGTAAGTACATAGGGGTTTGTTTATGACAAAATGAGTGGTTGGTTATTAACTGATGAGCCTGTGTGGTTTAGAAAATTAACATTGTTCATAAATAACGTTCATGAAGAAAAGAGTTTGTGCAAAATATATTTGATGTCCTTCCAATTTTATAGCAAGTTACGTATTTGTATTTTAAGGAATTGAAAATCTATGTATAAAATTACTTTTTTTTTTAAACTTTATTACACAAATTATAAAAAATTATGTACAAAAGGTGGACTTAACGCCATATAGCATTCTCTACCAGTCAACCATTGGACCAAACAGAGAGTAGTAAGGTGGTGCGATAAAAAGCAACGCGTATTTTTGTAACACAGATAAATAGAATACACTCAAATTATACATACAGTTATCAGTAGTAATAATAAAAACATTAAATTAACTGAGTATCTAATCCTACGGGATTCATTCGATACATCACGTAATGTCTTCCTGCTTGGAGATTGCGCGCGCGCCGCAAATATCGGGACTTTCTTTCAAACTGTCAACTCGGATTTCCGAGACGAATTAGTAAATGCGAATAAAGCTATAGGGTTGCCAGAGTTAAATTATATGCTGTAAAACCCGATGCCTACTTGTAAAGTATAGAATGGATTTGTCACATTAATGATGTTTTTTATTAAGTTAGGGTACTTAAGTAGGTATATATTAGATATACATACATAGAATCACGTCTTTATCCCTTACGAGGTAGACAGAGCCAAGAGTCGTGAGACTCGAAGGCCACGCTTAGCTGAATACTGGGATTATAGAGATTCAGGTATAGTGACAGGATAGCTAGGTATACATATATTTACAGATATACATATATTTTTAAAAGATCGATGACGAACGATGCTATAGTCATTATTCAGTTAAGTAGGCATATCAAAATTTGTTAAGGTTCTAGTCTGAGTTTCGTCAAAATCGGTTTTAAGTTAATATCTAGAGGTAAATTATCTTTCTTATAACTAGGTAGGTATACTTTTGTGACTAAGAAAGCTAATCCATTAACATCTACAACTAAATTTCAATCAAGTTTTAATAAAAGATGCAGCAGCGCATCATCAAACATTCATCTTATCAACAGGAATTTAGAACAGTGCACCGAGCGAGTCTCGGCGTCAACTTTACTATAACACTATCATAATCGGGGCTTTTACCAACATTTTTCTCTAAGCCCTTCAGTCGAAAGCCATCGTCAAGTCGGCGTGCATGCCCATGCCCACGCGCATTGCACTTTTCCGAAGAAAATGTACATCAAAATTTGTTTAAACATTTCCCTTTTTTGAAGAGGTACAAGTGTAAATTATATTAAGCATTATCTCGTGTTACGTGAACTTATTATATGTATCGAATCAGGAAAAATAATACTGAATGGTGAGTTTTCTTTTTATAATTTTCTCTATATACATCGAACCCCAAAAAGTTAAAACAACAATAACATTAATGAGTCAAGAAATTGAAACTATTTGTTTTTAGGAAAGATTCGAAATTAGTGTATGTAACTTCATTATTTGCTAGAATTTGAACCTCTATCTACAACAGATGCGATTCTATCAATCAATACGTACTTCAGGTATTAAATAAATATAATTTTCTTTACCTGTTTAAAACTCTGTTTTACATTGTAAATCTGAGGATTGATAATTATTTATTTATTTATTTATATTTGCTTGATATAATATAAACAGTTAAATATAATTTGTATCAGTGATTATGCGATAATTTTACCATAATACATAAATTTCCAAAAAGATTGGTACAACTAACTCTCCAAATGTAACTCTGCAACTCCTAACATTCCAAGTTGCATCCTACCAAACATAATCGACATGCATCTGTCATCTGTCCTACAAATATTAGGATGTCAACGAGCCATTTGCACAAGTGTCGCATGTTTACTAACAATATGCAACGGAAAAGCGGGCCTGTTTACAACTACTGTCGAGCTTTATACTATAGTATAATATTATAGTAATTCACAATGACAGATAGAGTAGCGCTGAGGGCCGCTACTCACGGTCATTAATCAGGGCCGATTTAGGGAATAGTGTTGCTAGATGAATTTTTAAAAAATCCGTAAGGCTTTGCTTTTAAATCCGTTAAAGTCCATAAATTGCCTCTACATAAATCCGCAGATCAACGGATTTTTATAGAGGCAAACTAAAAATTTCTGAGCAAAGCTTTACGGAACTTTTTAGAATTGGATCTGCAACACTGCTCCCGTGAGTAGAGGCCTTTATTTATTTACTGTGGTCATCAGTCTTGTTCCTGTGGTCAGATTTTTCCTAAATGCTCATAAGAAAATCATACAGAAGTGCTGTATGTAGAATACTTCAGGCTACCAAATATTTCTCTCATTATTTTGTGATTCCGAGTTTTCCAAACGTGAAAATAAATTGTTTATTTTTCTTCAAATAAGTACTAGGTTTATTTATTATAATTTTCTACAGGTAAGTACATTACCATTTCTTCAACCAGAGTACATGTTCGTTATAATCTAACTCCTAACAGGGATCTAAAGCCAATAAAAACTGTACTAACAATGAGCGGAGTAAACATTGAACCGCAGTATGCATACATCAGATACAATCTCTGCTCCTGGCTCCGTCCACTATTTGCATACCTGGCAGCAGATCGCACGGGACTTGTGAACTATCCGTACTGATTAATCCCTGCGATAAATATTGTACTGCTGCCTTCGGGATTCAAGATATACCTACCTTTGCTTAATATAGAAATTGGATATGATGAAAAAATGCGAGCAGGACTTGAACCCGCGACCATCATATATAATTCCTGTATTAAATAAGAGTACGTTAGTACTAACTGCATTTTGGGTGCTTTTTAATCCAAAAAAGATATACCTGTTAATATTGTAGGTTTTTAACCAAAAAGTTTTGTGAAAATATACTGACTAGTAGAGAATGCTTTTAGCATTAAGTCTTCCTTTTGTACCTATTTGTGGTACTTAAATAAAGTTTTGAAAAAAATAAAAACTTAGCTTTACCAAAGCTAAGTTTTTATTTTTTTCTGTGAACAGATTCAAACCCAGATTTTGGGAAAATTTAGTTAGAGAGTTTTTGCCTGACTTAAGTATCCAATTGTTAGTGCTCGATTTTAAATGCCATAAACACCTTGTTACCCAACATTAAACTACTTAGATTCAAATAAAAATATTTATTAAACCTCACATCTATGCTTGTCCTATAAAGTGAGGAAGAGCCGACTATAATGTTTCACGGAAAATTATTATCAAACATGTTTTCAATCTAATTATGAAACGAAGGCGGCAATTAAAACATCGTAAACTGACAAGTAACTGACTAATGCTATCTAATACCCAAGCGAGAAACCTAAGATTGTCCAGGTATTAAAATAATGGTCCCAGGCCTTTCATCCGGCTTGCTGCGAGATGATATCCTGCTTATAGACATACAGCAAACTGCAGGACAAGCAAGTCTGCATGACCTCTACGTTGCGGTAATAGTGGATTAACAAAAAAAATTGGCAGATTGTCGAGCCATTGACTGTACAAAATGCCCTGCATTAATTGTTTTTCATTTATGAATTTTTATTTTCTAATTTGGTTGCATTATTTTATTACGGCTCTGACATGAATTACATGTGTGCGGGTTTAGAATCTGAAATGAATTTATTTCATTCGGTTATTATTCACGCTGTCTACCAAAAAGGGTCATTGAGAGGAACAAAAGAAATTGATTTCTTCACAGCTAGTATGTATTAAAGTCCGCCATTGTATATTTGCCTTTTTATTTTTGTTACTTTTAACTATGTATCCTTAGTACAATAAATATATTACAAACAAATGAACAATATTCAAATTGGGATCGAATTTTCAATTACTAGCAAAGCAAAGAAAGCAGATGGCATTTCTTTCTAGTTGTTGATTATTTCGATTTCTGTGTATAAAACCCAGTTAATAGTGAAACACTCTCTTTATCCATCGATTAATGTAGAACACGGCGTAAAATCGAATTTATTTACTCACAGATATGATAACAACATAGGAAATAAAACCACATTTAACCCAACCTATTTAGAAAGGAATGCTATTCCGAACATACCTCTTGAAATAGCTGATAATTTAATTATGGAAGATAGGACAGGATTCTATTAGAACGATATAAAATTTTAATAGTTGTAGTTAAAATAATTTGGAGAGAATTGGAAAGTGTTTAGGACTCAGGAAGTTTTGTTTATGAATGGATGTGTTTTTGTTTGTATTTGATTTGTGAAAGAAAGCTAGAAGTTACTGTAATTTATGTACTCATAGAGATGCGCAGGCACACTGTATCTATTAAATAGACAAAATTGATTTTTCAATTTGAGTCGGGTTTCCTTGCATGATTGCGAAATCACTTGAACCAATCTTAATACCTATGGGAAATAAAAAAAATATATGAAGTTTAGGTCTATGTCTTTTATCAGCATATTAGTTAGTAACACTAGCTGCCGAGTTACGCAGATGGTATCTTATGTCGAACCCACACATGATGTGCAGGCGCAGACCGACAAAGAGCGGGTAATTCGATCGCCCTAGATTTTCTTGCGCAGAGTTGATATATATTTTCTACAACGTTGCTGCGTAACTTATTGATTTATTTTTAACTTCAATTGCCCACTTAGTATTCGTATTTAGACCACCTAGGTCCAATGAAAAGATGTATAAGTCAGTATTATTTTATTACTTTTCTCTTCAATATGTGAAGAGCAGTGACTTAGTAATAATATTAGTCTCAGGGTTAGTATATTTTATTTTATTAACGCGTTACAAATGGAGATATGAATCGACTCATCGGACTTATGAATCGACTATTCTAGATGAGTCAGACGAGTCGTAGTGGCATAGAGCAACACAGACTCGTGCGGAAGTCCTTGTTGCTCGAAGAGTAGTGGCGACTAAGGCAACTATTATCTCCCAACCTAACTATTATAGCTTTAAAGCACACGTAGAGTACAAAAGCCTTATAAACCAAAAAACGCCGAAAATAAATGAAAATCCCATTACAATATTGACAATGCATGAAGGATTTTAACTTAAACCTCCAAAGTGATTCTTGATGACCCGTAACCATCTAACGGATATAAATCTTTGAAGAAATTATGTCAACCGAACTATTATCACATTGATTTCTTGTCGTCATTAGGTGCCTCGGACTTTTTGGGCACTGTAATTTTTTGGCTGCTCTTTCGTACTCAAAAAAAGGAAGGTAAAATCCATTTGAAAAAGCCCAATAAACCAATTTGGTCGTTTTAAAATACAATATAATTTCATGGATTAATTATCCATTCGTTTAATACAGTCACATGATGTTACAGTCCATTTGCATAACAGAATAACGACTTTTTTATTGTAGTCACTCTGCCCAATTTCCATACTAAATAGGCTTTTGTTCACATAAAATTACATTGGAAATTTAGTCACGATCTGACCCGATCGCTCTAATATACAGGTAGCTATACAAGCGTTTTTAAAAGCCAATATAATATTTTAATGACGTATCTCGTACTATATTGGTTGATCGTAGATACATTGTATTCTGGTTAACTCCATCATTATTTTCAGTCATGATTAAATTTGCATCAAATTTTCAAAAGTTTACATAACCTCTCTCTATTTTATTTTACAATGCTATACTATCCTAATTCAATAAAATTTCTATTTTTGGGAAGCCTTTTTAAAGAAATTTTTTCTATGTTTGTTTAAAAAACCACTACAAATTTGTGAAATGAAGTTTAAAATTTACGAGGTGTGAAACATCGGATCTCTGCCTCAAGCCCAAAGATTTCTAAACGCAACCGCATCGTAAAGAGACTAATTAGTTTCTCAAAGGCATAAATTCGCTTATGTCAAAGACAATGTAGCTGACTCATGGACTATTAGCCTATCACTGAACAATCAAAACTGTTCGGAGGAAAGTTACATCACTAGATTGTGAAAATTCATTGTTTCTCTAATAAAATTCCGGAGTGCGAAGGAAATTACATCATAGTGATTTGATTCCGCTAACTCTGCTCTTAGTTTATTTACCATCTATGGGTTAGTGCACTGTTTAGATGCATTTCTTCGTGATAATTTTATGAGGCTTGTGTGGGCTGCATTTTAGGGTGCAATAAAAAGTAAATCATTTTCTTGTACGAACATTTTTAAAATTCATATTAGATGAAGAAATGATGGTGATGGCTACACACTGCCCAGGATAGAGCAAATTGGAGGAGGTTGAAGGAGGCCTACACCAAAATGGTCAATTAAGGCTTGAGATGATTATGATGAAGAAATGATTTTGCCAATTGAAATGGAAAAATAGAAGTAGATGACGAAGAGGTAGTAGGGGGTGGTAACTATTTCATTTATTTATTTAGTCTACTCTATTAGAAGTTCTCGCCATTTATCACATGCACTAAAAATTGAATATGTTTATTAAAATTTTACATTTTGTTTCGAAGTAAAAGCTTATGTAGTACAGTCAGATGCAGAGAATCCTGACCCCAATAAGATAGGATTTTGTAAGATAGGAGGTTCAAGTTCCTCTGCATCTGATTGTACATAAGTAGAGCACAGTAGGCATATAGTATCTGAATTTAGACATACACAGACATCTACTAATAGACAAATGCCTGCACAATTTAGAGTCATTGAACTGAAATCACGGGAGTCCAATAGTTATATCATTAGGAGACATTCGCGATAGTTGTCGCCTATTGACTCCCGACACCACAACTAAGTAGTGTCTATCTGTTAATGGTTTTCTTCAATTATTTCCTCTTGTCCTTGAAAGAGGCTGTTGCAGTCGTAAAAGTTTTATTGGTATTGATATCGCCAGATTGGAAATTTATTAGGAGTTTTGTATGCCGATTGCGTCTCTGTCGCTTTGCCGATCGCCGCGAAGACTTGCTATTAAATTTAATGCGAGCGTAAACTGGTAATTTTCGGAACGTTTATAAGATGACTAGCATGTGCTTAGAGCTCCGCTTCCGGCGAACATTAGAAAATTTGTTCCTATCGGATGCTTACGCTATTAATTACAATGTTCTAAATTTTAGCATCCTCTATTTTTATCTAGGATTAAAAGTTCAGCAAACATTTATTTTAGCTGAAATTTAATTAGGTATAAAATCAGGCAAACCTCTAGTTCATTAAAGGCAAATTTAAATGTGATTTTTATACAGGATGTGAATGTGAATGATGAATGAATTGATGAAAATTTTGATTTTTGAAAATTGATGATTGAATTGATTGAAATGAGGAATGTAATTTTTTTACAACGAGCACTTTAAAAAAATATGATAGTGACCGTAATTATAAACCTTTTATACAATAAGAAGTAAAAATAACTATCTGTAAGTACCCAATGAAGATATAACATCTGAGCCCTACATCGCAAAATCGTGTGGTAGAAAACAGAAAATTAACAAGAGACTTCATGATGTGTTGACGCCACTTAGGACAGAAGTGACCAATATGAGTGTGCAACGAAACCTAATACCAGTAAAATTCCTACTAAATTACTATGGACTTTACGACGTGGTCGCACTTTTACTTTACTAAACCGCGCGACAGGAGCGTGTGTCACGGCCTTTATTCATTAGCTGCTGATATGCGGTTTCTGCCTTTCCTACGCCATTCGTCACACAACGATATTTTGAACATAAAAGTAAATTTTTAGTTATAGGTTATTTGTATGTTTAACACATGTAATTACTCTCCCTTTTAAGGCTTCTCAAAATAATAAGAAGAAGATAAAGCACGCATTATGCCAGATAGCGTATAGTTTAAATTCTCTATACTGCTCCTTCATTGTGATATGATTACAAGTTTAGGAAAAATGTGAAGAAAATAATTGAAACTATGAAACAATTGCGAGACAAAGTGGGTCACTAAATCGAAACCTCGTTTGGGGTCAAAGGTGCGTGCCCTGGGTTGCTAAGAGGCGATAATTAGGCCCTAACTTGCCCCACTCATGCTTCTGATGTGGGCGGAGATGGGCAAAGTTTTTCCTAAAATTGGCCCTTTTCAAAAGGTCGAGGCCCTTTCAAAATCAATAAATTTAAGAACTTCGTTCTCGCATTCGTCGAATTGGGATGAAGAAATGTCAATTTATTTTTGGCTTTCTCAGATTTTTTGGTGGTCAATTCGCCCAACGAGTGTAAAATGAGGCGGAAAATGGGCGGTTTAAAAAGACCAGTTTGGTTCGGACTTGCCCATGATTGTGCAGGTTCTGTTTGAATAAACAGTTACGTGCCATCATCGCTGTCGCGGTAGCTTTGTCGTGAATTTGAGATTATTTGATGACAAATAGAAAAATGCAATGAAGCTTCTTGGACTTTTGACCAAGTTTGGGAATTTTTAGCTTCCTAATCCCCTGAAGCAACAATGGAACCATTATTTTTATTTTAGAGTCATGCCTTGGCGATTCTGCTTGTTTTTCAGCAATATTATTAGCAATATTTATCTTTGCAATAGATAGATAGTCTTTGGCAAATTATATGATATTAGGTATATTCGTAATGAATTAATTGAGGAACCCTTACGTGGTATGTATTTTCTTATGTTAGTGGAAAACGCATTGGAAATTACATATATGAAATGGCACTAGGTGTACTAGTGCCATTTCTTATATGCATTCGTAGAAAAAATAGGGTTACTGTAAGTTTGCCATCAAAGTCAATTTGCCATCAAAAAAGTATATGTAAATTGGTCATCAGACGCCATTTTTGAAATAAAATCGCATACGGGACCACAAAAAAATCTGAGAAAGCCAAAAATAAATTGACATTCATCCCAATCCGACTGGCGCCTATCACAAACACCTATAGTGGTCTTAGATTTTTTCATTACCAGCTAAGGTCGTCATTTATAATGTAAATTAAAGACAGTATGTACCTACTTCAAATTAATTAGGATAACACGCATAGATAAATACAATCGCCTTGACTAACTGAACTTTCTCTTTTCACGCCTTATTTATATGATTTTCAATTATAATCACTGGATCTGTATTATGAACTTACTAGCTTTTGCCCGCGGCTTCGCCCGCGTGAATTTCCCACGGGAACAATGCTTTTTCCCGGGATGAAAAGTACCCTATGTCCTTCTCCGTACTTCTATGTGTATGCAAAATTTGAGGAAGATTGGTTCAGTAGATGAAGCGTGAAGAGGTAACAAACAAACAAACTCACTTTCGCATTTGTAATATTAGTTAGGATTAGGATTTATATGTAAGTCATTTGCTTCCTTATGTTTTAATTATAAGTGACATTTGAGTCGTAAAACTTTATTTATACTGTAGGATGTAATATAAAATTTGATATTTATATTAATAAACAGCTATTTTATTTGCTTATAACCAATATAAATATAGCACTTTACCTTTCACCAGGATATTCCCGTTTTACGTGTGCAGTATGAGGCTCACATATCAACTTAGTTACGAAAAGCACTTGATAAAACTAGATTAAGACTCACTTACTGACATTAACAGTAACTGTAAGTGCTAGTGTCCATAACTTAAGCTCTATTTATTTGTTTAATGGAACAACGGAACAATAAAGTGGGCGATAGAATACTTTTTAGTGTTTTATAGAGGAACGACAAATGCCTGTACACTGCTCTATACTGAGGACAGTATGGAGCAGACCACCTATAGTGGTATTAATGGCGTTGAATAGCTCAAATGCTCTTATAACGGCTGGATAACTCTGGTTTAGGAATTTTATGGCATTCTCTAAAAATATTCAAGGAATTGGTAGAATTTTGGAGTTGTCAAATTAAGTTGGAGGCATGATTATTTGATGAGAATAACCCTTCCTTCATAGACAAACACAATGAATGAAATGTTTTTTTACAGTTGCACATTTGGTAGATATCTTTATCTATATAAAAGACATTTATCTTTTACATATGAGAATTTCCTATGTGATAAAGTTTCATAAATAGCCATGGGGTAACGCCCAAATTATTTTATTTACCTACATCGAATCGAACAGCATAATAAAATTAACAAATGAATTAATAAAACCTCGTTTTGTTTGAGACAATTAAACGTACAGTCTACAGCACATCAACCTAACAAAGTCATTGCAAATTCGGCTCTATTTCCATCGCATAGAGCTCCATACATATAATCACTTGCAGTTGAGTGTACGTATTAACAATTTGCTAAATATGTTTCATGCCTACTTGATTTGAATCAACTAGTTGCGATCCGTGCCTATTCCAAATATGTATGTTAGATCGTAAAATCAACGACGCGAACATTTTAATTTATGTCTTCATGCCATTGGCCTCCGGGACATTTAAATAAATGCCAAAATTTATTATTGCGGATAGTTATACTCGTATGTGTTATAAAATGAACATCAATTTGTTAAGAAAACCGGAGATAATGACACTTCATTATCTCTAGATTTCTTATTTAAGTACTTCTTGGATTCCATATCACTATATGGAATCTAAATAAAATAAGTAGGTTTGATTTGGATTATTGAAAGGACAGTTTTTTATCTGTTCATTTTTGACACAATTTTTCATTTTCAATTATTAGAAAGAACTAGGTGATCATAGTGGAATATCCGAAAAAATCGATTTTATTACAGACATTGTAGATGTACGACCACAGTCAGATAGTTTCTAGCTAGAAAGAAAGAAAAAAATAAAGAATTCCTATTGGTATATTATAAATGCGAAAGTGAGTTTGTTTGTTTACTTATTTGTCTGTTACCTCTTCACGCTTCATTTACTAGACCAATTTTTTTTAAATTTCGCATTCACATAGTTAGAAGTACTGAGAAGGACAAAGGCTACATTTCACCCCGGGAAAAAACACTGTTCCCGTGGGACAATCACGCGGGCGAAGCCGCAGACAAAAGCTAGTAATGGCTATTTGTTTTCACATAGCAACTTGGGTCATATCCCTGAAGAAATCAATGCATGATCGATTTCGACACTAATGTCTTCCTAACAATTGAATGATAAACGTTTTGCGATGCAGATAAAAAAATACTTTTATTCATAGTATCGATTTCAATGACAGTATATTCATCATATGGTTGAAAAGAAACTGGCTGAAAATAGACATTTGATATAGATTCAGACAAAAAAAAAAATTACTTAGGAATCTCGTAATCATATTATAAAATAAAATGCCCCGCCGCGTCTTTCTATCTGTTCGCGATAAGCCTAAAAACTACTGAACGGATTTTCACGCGGTTTTCACCAAAATATAAAAAAAAAACAAATGCTCTAATTCAAAATTATGTCAATTTTTATAAATTAAATAACGAATAACTCTATATTTCCGCCTAACTTTAATTGACTAGGTATGTCAAAACGTGGAAAAACTAATTTTTTATAATATATTTCGGGAAGTTTTTTATATACAATTTTGTATAACGGTTCCCTGAAAGAGGTATCAAAATGTTATGTACTTCTCACCATGTTCCACTTTGGAAGCCATGGATGCGCCTGATGTCCAGTCTGCCAATGGCAACACGCACGGTCATACATACGGCTACGCGCATGCCCGCGGGAATGCCCTTCCAAGGTGCGCGCGCCGGATTTGAATATTTTGAATTTGAATAGAGAACTTTTCTGCTATTTTTTTTTATTCAAATAATTTCTATTGTGCCTGTGAATCGAAACCAATAAATGAGTTTCCCGCGAAATTTAAACAGTTTGTGATTTGTGTTTTTGGCAGACAGAGAAGTTAATTTGTAGGTAGGTACTCTTGGTATATGCATAGTGCATGAGTTAAATAATATTTTTAAATCAATATTGATATTTCTACTTATATAAATAAAAAAGAATAAAATATAATTATTTTTAGAAATGAAACAATCAGTTTTGCCTTTATTTTCGGAATCTAATTTTCTCGACATTTATTTTGTCCTGTTTTATATTATGGTAGAATCAAGGCATCTAATTGCATAGACCTAAAAGGGTTTATTTATTTAAAGCATAATTGTATTGTCTTTTAGAGAAGGTGTGTATACGCAATATTTGATTTTAACCCTCTGGGACTGACGTGGTCCAATTTTTACAATTTTGCTGACGTGTTAGTCTAGCAGACACCTTTTCTAAATTAAATATTTATTACAATTTGTAATTTAGACCTTTTTTATTTAGCTTATTGCAATCTATACTTATGAAACAATTGAGAAATTAAAAAATACGTGATTTTGTAATCAGGTTTAAGTAATAGAATCCTTTATTGCTCATGGCATAAAAAGAACAAACATTTCGAATGTCTTCGTAAATAATTAAAATAAAATATATATCTAACTGGAATGTTTTTTACTTTTCTCAAAAGTTTCGGAGTAAACATGAAACAAGTAATATAACGTCTAGTCTACTACCACGTCAATCGCAGAGGGAAAATATGTTATTAATTTGTTATTTATAATAATATATAGATTTTACATGAAGTTTTGCTTCCATGAAAAATTGGGTAAATGCGTTTTAGTCCGACTTTGATCTTTCCTTGATGAACCTTTTTCACCATAATTCTTTACTATATGACTGTTGGTGCCCTTCTCGTACATAGTAATAATAGTCTAATACGATATCTGTCTATACATAAGTGTCACAAACTATTTAAACTGTCTCATTGTTTGCCTGTAAGATAACAGGTCGCTATAGCACACTGATACAGTGTCGTGTTGTAATAGTTTGGTAACTGCTTTCCTGGTATATTTACCTTTTTTATTGACTTTGCCAAGATAATGTTATGTTCGTGCTGTAAAAAATGGTACAGAACCTTCTGTGAAACTGCTTTTATTTTATTTTTGACTGTACACAATCTAGTGTTATAAAGCTAATAAACAGCCCCTCTGGCATGTTAGGCGACCAAGACTGTTTCATGAGTTTCTTTCGGCATTTCTTCTCAGCAGTGGTCGTTCCGAAATGCAGGGTTGTAGCTTTGAGACATAATATACTATGAATAAATAATTAGTTTTTGACGTGAAAAAGAGCCTTCTTTGAAGGCCAAGTTTCAATAAAGAATTTTTGACTTTTGACAAAAACTATAGACTAAAATAAATAGAGTTTAAACATTAAACCTTACAACCAAACAAATACTCACTCAATGCGAAAGAAATTTGCATGTTTTATAAATGTTTTCATGCACATTTTTTAATGAAATTAGGTTTTAGGAAAATTTTTGGTTAGTATTTTTTTTTTATTATTAAAAATGGGTTTGCTCTTGACCACAATTGTCCGAGGACAGAGATGAGGTCTACGATGTAGCGAGCTTACTCAGAAGCAGCCTATTCACTTATGGTTGATATATTTTAAAGCAAATAATACCTTTTTTATCTCAAACTCAGCTTGATTAGCGTTGACATTTTAAAAGAACCATAAATAGATATAAATCACTAATATTACGTTATGTACGAGCAAAGTTCAAAATTAATAACTTTTATGAAAATCCATACTAATATTATAAATGCGAAAGTTTGGATGTGAGTTTGTGAGTTTGTGAGTTTGTGAATTTGTGAGTTTGTGAGTTTGTGAGTTTGTGAGGATGTTTGTTACTCAATCACGCAAAATCTACTGGACGGATTTCGATGAAATTTGGTACAGAGGTAGATAATGACCTGGAATAGCACATAGGCTACTTTTTATCCCGGGAAAAGCACTGTTCCCGTGGGAAATTCACGCGGGCGAAGCCGCGGGCAAAAGCTAGTAAATCATATTTTAATAGCTTCTTACAATATATAAAAATATGTATCTGTCAACGGACGGAAATACAAATACATACTAAATATAATTAGTGATATATTTATATGACGAATAACGATAATATCCAACAGCCTCAGGCATTTCTAAATAATAATATTTAAATTGAATTATATAATTATGTTAAGCCAATCATATTTGATCTCTATGTCGGGTAATAATTATTTCCTTCCGTTTATTTATTCCTAATGAAAATATTAATGATAGGCACTAGCACTATAATCCTAGACATTGTGGACTGTCACACCGGAGGTCTCGGGTTCGACTCCCGGTCGTTTCAAGATAGAAAATGATCTTTTTTAAAATTGACCTGAGTCTTGGATGTTTATCTATTTAAGTATTTGTTATACATAACCCAATACTTCCATTGGAGCAAAGGCTAACTTAATCTGTGTGATTTATCCGTATACATTTATTTAATCCGGAGATAAAATACTAAATAACAAAACCGCAATAAATTTGGGTATTTTCTAACCATGTTTTCTGCACCCTACATTTTTTCACGAATGTTTCCTTCCACCCAAAGGTTGGCTAGAAGAAATTGCATTTGCGATAAGCCCGCCTTTGCGCTCATTTATTTATGTATTTACTTTTGTTACTAATTCTTTTCTGTAAATGGTGCAATAAAGCGTTGGTCTATCTATCTAACCATTTTGTACATCAGAAAGCTGAGGTAGTCCACTTAGAGCACTAATCCGAACAGCACAAACGCGAACAGCACAAGGCCTTGTCCACGAACAGCACAATTTAATATTTTGGCATGTGCTGTTCGTGGATTCTAATTTTTATTTTATTTTCGTCCACGAACAGCACATGTAACTATTATACTTATATATATTGATTTGTAAATACTGTTGGAACCTAGTGCTGTCTGCTAATGTGTTCCTTGTACAGGACGATATTAAATAAAAGATATCGATAACATCACTTGATCGTTTATTAATTACACATACCTACTTTCGTTGGTACATACGAAATATGTCTAGGCGACATTTAGTAACAAAAATAATATCGCCTGTATAAGGAACACATTCAGCAGACAGCACTAGGTTCCAAGAGTATTTACAAATTAATATACATAATATAAGTATAATAGTTGTATGTGCTGTTCGTGGACCAAAATAAAATAAAAATTAGAATCCACGAACAGCACATGCCAAAATATTAAATTGTGCTGTTCGTGGACAAGGTCTTGTGCTGTTCGCGTTTGTGCTGTTCGGATTAGTGCTCTAAGTGGACTACCTCAGAAAGCTGTGTCGTTTATTATTTTAGAGTATTTTATCCAAAGTTCTTTGATTTATTATTTAGCCAGTGATTGAAAAACGAAAGTAAAAGTGAACAAATTAGGCCCTATTACCCTATAATTTGTAGAAAACTGCATATAGCAACATACCGAGTTGAATGAGTCAGTATTTTTCACGTACGTACGCTATGTTTGCCGACCATCTTAGAAGTTCCGTTTTCCAGTTTTCCGAATTAGAGTTCATTTGGTACGAGGCTTATAGAGACTGCTCTTAATCCAGAGAGAATGGGACTCTTCGGATTTGTTTGAACTTGTTTATGGTTCTGCTTTTATCATGGGAGGCGTTGCTCCCGACATGTTGTGTAACAGCAAGGCTGTTGTCGACAGCGGGTAAACTATGACCGCTGTTGCTGTCAATGTTTATCACGAATTAATTTAAAAAAACATAATTTGAAAAAAAAAGACATCGTTAATTTAGTAATGTTATTAAATGGACTGCAAAATTAATCAGAAATTGATGATAGAAACTCCGAATACATGGAATAGTTTATATTATAGTTAAAATCGAAATTCAAGCAAACCAAAATTACAATTGACCAAGTGACATTAAAAAATCTTTAACTTTTTACTATAATAATTTAACTTGCCTCTGAAACGCTATTAATACAGTTGAAGATTGAAAGTTTCATTTTTTCAATCTTCAACTATTTTATATCATACTGCACTGATTATAATTATTATTCTCAATCAATATATATAAACTCTTTCGTTACTGACAGACAATGACGATCCTGATTCGAATTTTATTTTTATTTATTGTGGTTACTTGATCACAAACATAACATGTTTTATTATATTATTTTATTTTTTTTCTTATATTTTATTTTTGACTGTACACAATCTAGTGTATGTATAAAGTTAATAAATAGCCACTCTGGCATATTAGGCGACCAAGACTGTTTCATGAGTTTCTTTCGGCATTTCTTCTCAGCAGTGGTCGTTCCGAAATGCTAGTAGTTTGTAGCTTTGAGACATAATATATTATGATTTAATAATTAGTTATCGACGTGAAAAAGAGCCTTCTTTGAAGGCCAAGTTTCAATAAAAAATTTTGACTTTGACTTTGACTTTGACAATGCACAGCCGAAACTACTGGGTATAAAAAGCTGAAATTTGGCCTGTAGGTTCCATGGGGGAGTGTAGGGGAGAATTCCGAAATACTCAGGACAACAAAGTTGCGGTTTAGTGTAATAGTAATAAAAAATATATATTTTAGTAGTAATCAATAAAATATATTTGTTTCAGATGTACGCATATGGATCTGATTGCAGTGGACGAAGATTTTTATAAGTCAAAATGATGATTCGTGGAGTGACGTAACAAGTACAACAATTAATTAATTAATCCAAACATGCAGAATTTTGATTAGCAATACAATGGACAAATACAAATTCCATGTTAAGGTTAGGATACAGTGACGAAAAATGGAGAAGAAACATATGTTTTTACAAAAACATTTTTGGTGAGTCATCTGTTTTCATTTTCAATATTTTATTTTGTTTCTTTTTTTTACTTCGTAATATCTATATTTATTTTTAAAAAATTACCATATCACGCATAGATAATACAATTTCCCAACCTGGTTAGTAGGTATCATCCGCTTCTATATAAAATTGGATACTGATTGACCCATTGGTATATCAACGCAGAGACGAAATCGCTGAACGTAGAACTTAAAATTTTGCAGAGGTTTTTTATATAGCGTAAGTGAACACAAAAAAATAAATTTTGGAAATTCTACCCCTAAGGGAATGAAATGGGTCACGCGGGTAAAGCTGAGGGGAAAAGCTAAAAAAAATGAATACAATAGAGACAATTTATGTTCCGAAACTAGCCCACCTGTCAAAAAGCGAGAGCAATGCTCTTCGAGAATAGAATAGAATCATTTATTTGCTTTTATTTTTTTTTAGAGCTCGTGCTCTGGTGCAAAAAATAGTTTACTACTTACGTATATAAATCAGAGCTAGTTAATTTGTCTTTGAACAAAGCGCAGATGTTTCACACAGCACAATTAAACAGTTTAAAGTCTCTAACAATTGAAATATAACAAACTGGCCAGTTAATTAACAAAAAAGTATGTCGGGCACTGATTACTCTGATTGGGACAATTTTACGTATTCATAGAATGACCACAACTATAAAAACGTCCTTGTTTTAACGGACTTAATTATTTTATAGCGTCATTTTCTAACTGGGAGCGTCGTACTGATCTAGTACATTCTTCTAAATGTAAAAAATAATTCTTCTAAATGTTCTTACATAAAGCCAATAAATTATACCGGTATACAAAAAATACAAATGGTTATAAAGTTACAGGTTCAATTCTTACTTTATTGATTGTACTAGTTCTTCGATTTTGTATTTAGTTTCTGTTTTTAGTGTTGTGTGAGAGTTTTTATAGAAAATAACTGACTTTCTTTGAATCTGACATAATGTCTTGTTCTCAAAAATGCTCGCAAATGTAGACATTATTGTGGTAAAAAGTTGACAGGAAGTTTGTGATTCCTGGCTCATACATTACTTCCTGGCCTTAGGCCGGGAAATTTGTATGAAAATTCATTCCTGGCCGCTGCTTAAAACTTTTTAATTCGTGTCATCTGTCAATGTGCACATTTATGCGCATTTACCTGTAGCACAGGTCCCCCCGAGGACCTATTTCAGAGACTAGTCTCTTTACAAAGATTACATACATACTAAGTCAGAACAACATGTAAAAGTAAATTGTTACTTATTTAAGGATGTATTGTAAAGTGTAAAGAGAAAAATAAAGTATTTATTATTATTATTAATGTCACATTAATTATGTAACTTGTCATACAGCCAATTTTGCTACCGTCATAAAAAAATGCATTCTTCGAGCATATTAATCACAGATTTTTTTTTTATATTAAGAGTATTTAAGTCTGTGATATAAAAATCCTCGATCGAATCAAAAGAAAGAAAGATCATCGAAAGAAATCTCCTCACAATGCGGGCCGAGTCCAGGAATACCGTCCGAGTTATTCATATTATTTTTATATTCATTTCTTATTTCTTTATTTCCTCACATATAATGAGAAAAGCACTATACATGCCTCAGCGGGAACTAGAATTTGCTGGACTCGTAATTATAAACTTACCCTTCCAGCAAATTCTGACTTCCCGGCCTCTGCTGTAATGTACTATTTTTTTTTGTCTAGCTCGTGTAGCCCCTCTAGATTAACACATCGCCTTATACTAGCTACAATTTTAGTAGATTTGTACATCTATGTATTTATATGACCAGTGAAAGTGTTCCGTGTGGACTCGTACAATAACTCAATATGTTATAAATCACACAGTAACTTTACGACGACGTACCTATTTGAATGGCGGTACTATCTCATTTTGATGTTTTACAGTAGACGGCATTGTCAGTCATGTTGTATAAGTACTTAGACCTAGCAACAAATAACAACAAGCATATATCCTAATCCTAACTAAATGTGAAAGTGATCGAGTTCGTTCGTTTGTTTGTTACCTCTTCACGCTCTATCTACTGAACCAATCTTCCTGGAATTTCACATACACTTAGAAAAAGCACTGTTCCCGTGGGAAGGGAAATTCACGCGGTTGAAGCCGCGGGCAAAAGCTAGTATTTTATATAGACGTCGTATTTATCGTGTTCAAACTTCACAAGTTTAAATATAACATTTTTACTTTTTAATTTAATGACCGTTTTGTTGATTTGGGCTGTCATCATAGGTTCTGTTCATTCATTCATCATTATCTGTTCTACCTCAAGAATATCATGGACTTTTTTCTAATTGACACATATAATTTTAAAGATTCTTTTGTTACTACGAAATTCACCTCTACCTTTACTGTCATGATTTCTTTCTCTACATCATTTAGATTTAAGTCATCCTTGATCTACCGATTCACTGCGACCGTTAATTTTCCTTACCTACTCTATAATTTCCATGTAGTTGCAAGCTCAATGTCTCGAAAGTATTTTCTTGACATGTTGATGTTAGTATTCGTAAATGAGTTAAGTGTCGTTGTAAACTTGTGCACAAATTACGTAATGTAACAGTGGTTTTGTTTATTGTTCAACGTCTGAGTTAACACAACCTCTTCATTTCCCTCGCATTGTTATTTTCTCTTTTCATTTTACTCCATACTAATTATACCTTCGATAATTCATAGTTTTGAGTCGGAAACAACAAAAGTGATTGTCAATGTATTCTGCATAGTTTAAGTTACAACTTACAAAGTAGGAGCAATACAAGACAATTACTAATGTTAAGACAATATTAGCCTCTAAATCATGGTACATCACAGAGAACCAAAACAAATATTGAATTATCCCAACAAGGCAAAGTGTAAAAGAAGGCGATATTAAGTGATTTTTTGTGGGCGTAGATAAGTGTGGTCAATCTGGTTAGACATACTTAAACCATTTTTGTTAAAAGTGGATTTGGTCTTAGCAAGATTGAAACTTTCTTTAAATAAAGACCATATTTGATTTCTTGTCATAGAAATCTTATTATGACAAGTAGTATGTAAGTAACCTAATTGAATTAGCCGCATCAAAAACTTGCCGTTAAATTTTAAACAGAAAGAAAAATAGAAATGTACCCACAGAATAACAGCAAAATGTGAATGTTAAACGTGTGCACGTGGACTCTCACAGACAAGGTACACAATGTACTAATTGCATACACAATGTCGGCTACAGAAACATTTGTCCACAATAAATATTTTTGTGTGAACTCAAACGGTAAACCTTTTTCTCTTGACTACTTGAAGCTCCTCACGGAAATGTAAACAGAAATTACGTGCTTATTCACCGTAGACCAGAATCAGGATTAAAAAAATAAGGTCAAGTGTGAGTTCTGTTATCCTCTAGTCCTGACTGGACGTTGTGAACTGAACTCTAACGGTTTCTTAAAAAAATAAACTTTTAGCTTCTGAGATTTGATTGTTGTGCCATTTTTGCCACGGCCTGCCTTTTTTGCACTAACGTTGTATACTCAGTTCCCAAATTCAATATTTGTTTGTTTAACTAAAATATATATAGATTTTGACGAATATATGATAGTTTCGATATTTTTAATTCATATATTTACCCCGAAATCAGGGCAATGAAGACCCGAAGCTAATAAATACTTAAAATATTTTACCCATCAGTTATTGCCTTTACAGTAAATAAGCTGGTTTCTCTCGGAGAGTAATTTCGCTACCGACATGCGACACAGCGTTCCCAAGCAATGCAGTAAGCATTAACAGTACCTGGCAATGTTAGATTGTAACTATTCATAATGCATTGATAGCGTAATTGTACGACAGCCATGTTTGCGGAACATCCATTTTGCTGATGTCTTATTATGGCTAACGAAGCGGGATAAAGTTATATGCAAAAAGTTGTTTCCCGTACTTGCATATTGCCGCAAAATCATAGTCACATATGGTGAGGCTGAGGCATGATTTACTGTTTTATTAGTATTAATAAACCGACACCCGATCTCTAATTGCAGCAATTTTTATTTACAATCAAACGAAAATATTTGTAATTGGAACTTAGAAAAAAATATTTTCATAATTTTTCCCTTGACCATACAAAGTAAAATTGTGAGGTTTCGCTTGAGCTTTCTCTACTCATGTGGCTTGAGATAGGGAAATTATTAAGTTTCAAAGAATTTTAATATCCATCCATGTAGCCTGAACTAGAACGAGTCAATCTAAACGAGGCGCCCTAGGCTATGTCGAGACGATACAATGTGTCTCACTTCACGCAGTTTATTTTCAAATGTCGACGCTGGTCTCATCTCGGGAAATAGGGCTGTCAATTTTAGGTTACTTATATAATATTATACTTAAACACGAAATTGTTATAATTCAGTTATACCTCGACCGTTCTGTGGAGTTTTATGAAATTGAGTACATGAGGTATGATTTTGTTTATGTTATAGGACACTATTTATCCAAAAATTCCAACATACTGTATATCTCGTCTCGTTTGGGGGTCCCGAGTAATATTCATGATTTAGTAGATTATAGATATTTATTTTAATTGGCTGGCTAAAAGTATATGCAATAACTTTGTAACTATACGAAGTATAATTGAAGACATGTGTGTGACATAATTGTATTTTGTTTTCAATACTAACCCAGTGACCATACAGTTCTAATTTTCTAATAATTTCGCAAAACAAATATGGTTATTTTGTACGTAACTTGTATTGAAAATAAGTGCGGACAATATAACTCGGTGGCAACCCTAATTTCGATTTATTTGATGCCACAGGCACTACCAATGTTAATCCAATTATGTTATCTATGTGTTTATTTTCGGTTAAATATCAAACTTGCATGTTAATAAATCTGGACTTGTTTACTACTTTAGTGAGTTGATTTATTTATGTTATGAGTTTTATACGAGACAGATTATTATCTACGTGTGTAAATCCTATACCGTTATTTTCACAAAACGAATGTATTTGAAAAAAAATTAATTGAACTTTTTTACAGCTGTAGTTTGACGATAAAATTATCAGAAGTAATTAATTAGTAGTATTTGTAGGTAGGTTATTCAACTGCCTATATTATTTTTATGAATTTTCCAAAGTAACGACATAGGTAAGTTGCTGACTGACTGACTGACATAGTGATCTATCAACGCACAGCCCAAACTACTGGACGGGTCGGGCTGAAATTTGGCATGCAGGTAGATGTTATGACGTAGGCATCCGCTAAGAAAGGATCAACGCAAGCGAAGCCGCGCGCGGCAGCTAGTTTATTATATTTGTTATTTTTAGGAACCACATGCATGAAAATGAAAGAATTAGACATAAAACACAAAGTTTTTAAAAATTACAGAGTTGTCTCTATAAAAAAATAATTTAAACGTTGTAATAATTTGTTGTATTAACTTTTTCATTTTGACCAGAAAGATTCCTCTTAATATATTTTTTTTATAAAGTGTATAGACAAACTTACGATTGACCTAGAGAAAAAGTGACATCCATCAAACCAATTGGGCACGAAAGATCAGAAAAGAGTAAAAGTCAAGCACGCTAGTTGAATAAAGGCAATTAAGGTGTTTATACCCTTAACATTTTCTGTCAGTTTAGTAAAGTGTCGACATGTTCAAAGAGTTTTAGCTCTTGAAGTTATCAAATAATACCATTTACAAACATACGCTTATTTTGGGAACTGTTTGTTTGTAATATCTTTATTGTACTAAGGAAAAACTTAAAAGTAACAAAATAAACAGGTAGGTAAATATACAGTGGCGGACTTATCCCATGAAGGGATCTCTTCCAGTCAACCAGCAATAGATTGACAACACTAACTTTTTCACTAATTATATAAAAACTATATCGCGTATTTGATATCGTAACACCAAATCATCTTATAAACGAAACAAATACGTCATCTCCATATTCTCATAGGACCAGACGAGTTAGTCATAAAAATAACGGCGATGAGCACTTAATACAGCACTTAAGACGTCATTATACGTCCCTCGGTCGTTAATGCGGAGTGCAGCCGTTGCAGTCCGAAATGTTCCTTAAAAACCTAATGGAGTTGCATTGCGTAACGTGTGAAATGCGTGGGCGCATGTCGCGTAGCTTAGGGTTGTCACCTAGGAATTGACCCTCACAAAATTGTTTTCTTTAGTACATATAGAACAAGCCACTTTGTTTCTCGTACATTAACCCAATTTTCGAAATATTCTAAATTAATTAAAAGCAAATTTTGCCTATCAAAATCCTAATCCTAACTAATATTAGAAATGTGAAAGTGAGTTTGTTTGTTACCTCTTCTCGCTTTATACTAAACCAATCTTCCTGAAATTTCGCATACACATAGTTAGAAGGACGGAGAAGGACATAGGGACCTTTCATCCCGGGAAAAAGCACTGTTCCCGCGGGAAATTCACGCGGGCGAAGCCGCGGGCAAAAGCTAGTAGTTAATAAAAATAAATGTAAAATTTATTTTTACATTTTTTGAGCATCTCAGATCAAGTCCTGCTCGCATGGAATTTTTTCACCATATCTAATTTCTATATGAGAGTGCTTAATGAAATGTTAGATCTATGTAAATCTTTTTCACAACTTTCCCATTAACTTGAAGATATTGTTTCAATAAATCATCTCAGCCAGTTTGCACTTCCGCAAACGAACACCTGACTCAATTTATCTGAACGAAATGAAGATATTGAACCACTTGTAGTTGGCCATGAATCGTGTCGTTGGAACCCGTACTGGCTTAATAACCAACCAACCCCTCGCTGGGCCCTACTAGATTACACCTTTTAATAGATTGCGCTGTGAAACCAGATATTATACGGAAACTATTATGTGGCGTGTGATTGGAACAAATGTTGTTACGCCCTTCGTTAACAGTTCAATAAAATTTATTCTATGATGGATTATTATTAGAGACGTCTCTTCTTCTTCTCATCGAGTGTGTTATTACTGACACTGGAGTCAGATTTTATTCAAGTCGCCTAAAGGCATCTGACATGACTTTTACGACTGTCGCCTTCTAGTGGCAGTAGTAGAGACGTACTTATATTTTGTCAAGGTAGTAAAATTAAAAATTATGACATTTCTTTTTTCTTTTATTATTATTCTAAAAATTTACAAGAAAAAGTGTCTGTGATGGTCTTAAATTGTTTCCGAATAAACTTAATTTTGTACACAAGATTTTTTAAAGTTTGTTTTGTATTTTTCTTCAACTTTTCAACAATAAACTAATTTGAAAATAAATTATAGTTAATAATTTTTTCAAATGATTTACAGCCCTAACACGGATGAGTATAAATTAAGAAAGTGAAGTAAATTGGATAGACAAAGTGAATCCATGTCACACCGTCTCATCTCTCGGCTTTCCGATAAACCACACTTGTTAACCGAAGTTCAGGCAATAGTTCAACTTGTTAGCTCATTACCTTGTTCGTGAGCCGCCATTGTTTTAGTCAGTGTTTCTCAAACTATTAAAGGGATAATCTACTTTATTTATCTTAAATTTATCCCACTTTTATAGGTATTAGCAGTTAGCAGTCAGGCATTTATTAACAAGATAATAAGGAGTTGTTAATATTTTAATCTTTATTGTAACGCGTTCATGCTTTGTTTATATATAGCTAACAACACTTATTTAATTTACGGATTAATTTTCTAGCATTAATTGGTTTACGTGTTCTTCACCCTTTGGTGAAGAAGTAAGCACCAATGAATCATTAAGTTTATTCTGTTTTTGTTCAAAAGGTGTGGATATATGTACGTGTGATGTAGGCACTTTTTCTTCTTTACATGTTATTGATAAAGATTGATGTATGTTTAAAGGACGAGACTACCTGACAACTAAGAATTACTGCTGCTGAATGATCCTCCACCACAGCTTTTAGAGAAATAATTCCAAGATCCCCATTAGCTCCATGCAAACTCCGTCACAGTAGAATTACTTAAAAACATTGCCGCAAATCACTTTGCCGCAAGTCAAATGTGCAGCTTCTCTCATCCCACGGTCCAAGTTTGAGAAACACTGGTGTAAAACATACTGACAAATTGTTTGCAGACATAGTTGATAATTGCACCGATTTAAGGCTTTTCAACATGGTATTAAAGTGTCGAATTGCTTTAGAATTTTATTTATCTTCGGATTAGCTTTACTTTGATGACTGTAATACTGTGTACTGTGTGTGTGTGTTTGATGTTTGGTGCGGTTAGTTTATTTAGATTTATTGTTAGTACGAGATTAGAATTCCAACATTTATTACGTTTATATTCAATAAAAATCCCATTTTCATAAGATAAAAATATTTACATATTAAAGTTAAGTTTTATTTTTCAGGGTTTTGCTATTGATTCCAATATTCATGCATACGGAAGCGACCAACAACACCATGGCTATAGAACAGGTAATAGTGAATAAAAACTGAAAACAAATAGAAGTTAATAAATTAACAACTTAACAGATCGGGTTATGCCCAAAGTAATATTTAAAATACATAATATTTTAAATTAGGTTTTATTTTACTCCACGGTAATATTAAAATGTTCTCAAAGTACTCCACGCGATTTTTTATCGAATTATTACAAAACTCGAATGTAGTCGAATGTTGCAGAGAAAAACTAAACAAGAGCAGTTTCGGTCTTTAGTTGTCATTAATGAAAACATTTCGTTAATTTTCCAGACTGTGGTGGATCCAGGAGGCGAGTATGCATGGAGTTCCTGGGGGACCTGGAGTCCTTGCTCCAGGAGTTGTGGTGGCGGAGTAGCGATTCAGGAGAGGGAATGTTTACCCAGGTATGTATACCTTTTTACCTATAGTATAACCGGGTTACCCGGGGCTACAAACTATAATGTAATTTGGATGAAAAAAACTGACACAGTAGTAGTATCACGCAGGGGTACGTCGGGGCAGTATTATGCTTTTATTTCTTACGGGGTTGACAGAGCCAAAATAGCTTTTTGGTCGAAAGGAGATTCAGATATAGTGACAGGTTGCTAGCCAATGACAAGAATCCCTAGTTTAAATTTATACTGTCTTTTAACTATTATCTATTTAGGAAATCCCATCTAATATTATAAATGCGAAAGTGGTTTGTTACCTCTTTACGCGTCATCTACTCAACTAATCTTCCTGAAATTTCGCATACACATAGTTAGGAGTACTGAGAAGGACATAGGGTAACTTTCATCCTGGGAAAAAGCAATTGTTCCCTTGGAAAATTCACGCGAGCAAAGCCTAGGCAACATCTAGTAGTAAATACATGTAAAAATATTCTCTCTACATTTTTACTAAAAAAAAACATGAGAATTTTACTTTTACTTGAAGTAAGTACCTAATTTGTTAATAGCGTACTTTTCAAGTTCAAAGGCTACAAATTCTAAAGCCGCCAAGCTCCGAGGCTGTATCATCAGTTAATACCTTGTAATAAGTTGTATATAAAAGCAAAAATTGTAAACATCGACCATTTACACGCCCATTATAGTAATTCGCTTAAGGCCTCGTTTACACGGTACGACTTTTAGACAGCGTAATCACATTAATCGCATGAGTAATTTGTTACCGGATGCCCCGAAAGATAGTGAAAATTTAAAGTAGGATTATGTTAAATTGCCTCTTAATTTATCTTGTTCGAGATTTTATCGACAGTTTTAATGATTGATATCTCCATGAACTATGTTAACACCGCTTTGCTATCTCAATAACTAATTATTATTTATTTGGGTTAGTTAGTTTAGTTATGTATATAAAACTGGTTACTAACTCGTGTTTGCGGAAGTTATGAAGGTTTATTCATCGATATTTAAGCAAATGAAAGTGATAGAAACATTATCTCAAAGATCATCTTTACAAATTTGATGACCACATAAAAATCTGTTACGCAATTTCCATGTGTTATTGACTGATCAACTTCTAAATAAATGTTGGTATATTTGTTATGTTTAAGTACATGTATAAAGTTCATGTATATGTTCGGTTAGAAGTAAACTTAACCTATAAAAATACTGCGTTAGCATTCCTTCATGCAATATCACAAAGATGAACTGATAGGTTAGGTTAAGTTTTTGTAACATTTGTAAAAAGCTGCAATAAACATAAATAAATACCTAAATAAGTCTAAAAAGTCCTGAACGTTTTTCAATACTCTGTTTTGAATATGAATAATGGTAAATTTGATATTTTGTGTAAAGCTGCCTTTATTTTCAATCTAAACTATTTCCAATAAAAAGAAAAACGCGATTTTCGCCTAAGTGTAAAGCGTGCCTTGCGGGTCAGAGGCTAAGTATGCCCTTCCGACCTACGGCTTTTATCGGATAAGTGTAGCTAAAAGCGACCCTATAGCGTAACAGTTAACAAGCTGTTATTGTACTAGACATTGATTGCTTGCACTGTGGCTTGTACCGACTGACGGACATTCATGGTCCATGGCGTTTAATGAACCCTCACGATACAAGACACACTTTTTGTCTAGCATGTAGGTACGCTAATGAGGGAATTTTGGATTTACAATGGGCTAAAGGAAAGAGATGTTCGGAATTTGTAGGCTGTATAATAGTTGCATAACTGCAGCTTAGATGCATGTTTTTATTGTAAACGGCTCTAAATTTCTTTCTATCTTTTTCTTTTCTAACTTACGCGTGAGCATTGGAACAATATTTATAGATACAATAGTCCTATCCTAATGAGTGATGGAAATTGTTGAGTAGGTACCTATCTTATATTTATTATTCATTGCATTTTTTTATTATTTTTTTCATCAAAGGCCCTCATTTCTAATTAAAAAATTGATCCTAAGTCCCGTTCCGGACAAATAAACAATAACTTTTAACAAACAAAATCGGCAGACCGTTACCTTCAATGGACGTCAAAAACGATTCCATTTTATTAGTGATCCTTGACTAATTCAAATAAGAACTAAAATCGATTGAAAGTATAGTTCAGTTTTCGAACGTGATCGAACAAATGTTCCAGAGATACGGATAATGCTCAAAGGATTATACGACCAGATATGAAGCGCTGTTATGTAGATAAGTAGGTAATCAAAATACCGTCGCTCTTAATTAGGCAGGGTGCCGCTGGCAGGCACCGCACTATCGCTATCATCATTTATAGGGAAAGAATAATCGATATAAAAAAGTACTTGGACATTCAATAGAATGTTTAAATTAAAGGTTATGTTAGTTAAATTAAATGTGAACCTTGTGGACTATAAATATTTTATTACAATACATTCAGTCTTCGTTACATTTAAGATGTTGTAATGCCGCACTCTACGTTATTTGTAGAGGGGACCGAGAATTTTTTTTTTTGTAAAATGAAATTTGCGCCATTTAATAATTAAAGTGACATATCCAAAAAGATATAATTTTATAAAAGCAGAAAAAAAAACGATCATTAAAGGTGTGAAGCCAAGGCATCCTGCTGATAGTCGACTGTAAAGCATCTTGGACAAATTAGGATGGCCGTCATTTGTCATGGGCTCTCATACAAGCGTGGTGTGCTTTTCTTTAATAGAGCTATAAAGGAAGAGTGAAATATCGCCTGATCTCGGGATGTGGTAATTTGAATATCAGTGGTTATGAGTTAAGTCCTGTCAGGACAATCACGATTTGACAACGAAATTGGAATTTTTGAATCTTGACATTTTATTGTGCATTTATAGCAAATACTATCTAGAGTTTATAAAGTATTTGTTTATAGTAACATCGACAGAACTTAGAATTACTTCTGTGTCGTAATTTTTTTTTGTCCTCTTCATGCGTTCGTTTGAAACTCTCTATCAATATCAAAGTTACCGTTAGTAAGATCATATTTCAAATATTCAGTTGTAGTTTAAAAGTATGCATTATCTTCACAAAATGATGTACAATTTTATCAACAGATAGATCAATAAATTGACGGCAAACATTTTCCGTATTAGATCGTTCCGTTAATTAATTTTCCATTTAGCCCCGGCGCCAGCCGTGCCAAAGGCTGTAATACCCACTTTATCACAGAGCATAGGAATCAGGCATAACCAATCATGTCGGGCAAGTGCCCGGCAAGAATTAGACTGTTTCAAAACGACCAGTATCAACCACAGAAATCATAATAATATAATTTTAGAGCATTTAGCCGACGACGACGGGAGAGGCTACTCACAGGCATTCCCCTCTGTCAAATTTCATATGATCACGTTCATATTGGTGTGATTGTGTGCATAGTTTTTAAGCTTAATCTTTGTGGGCGTGTATAAATTATGTTCCCTAACCATCAACATTTTATTGGCGATCCCCACCTCCCGCAACGGGAGTGTCAGACTGTAATGCATAGAAATTTGCATTCGCATCTTTACCTTTTGGTTAAAGATAATCGTAGTGACAAAGACTCGTAATTTTGTCGACGCTCATGCTCATCACAGCTATATAAAAAACAGAATATTGAATTTCTAGTTGACTTAGTATTCCGATTTCCGTGGTATCAACCCAATATGAAGGCAAAAACTGGTCTTTTTGAGGTAAACGCCCAGCTCATCTCTGGAACCAGTGGAACTAATCATTACGGGAACATGAATATTCAACTTAGTTTGTATTAAATGTCTTCGATTCCTGCGATTACTATGGGTGCATTAGAGATTAATATACCTAATATACCTATGTTATCTTAGTGATTGAAACTGTTAATTAAAAACGGAAAGCCTAACAAATTAGGCTTTATAGGGAATGTAACTAGTTATTATTTAGCGGCATTCAAAGGCAAATTATTCAGTTATTGTTCTATTTGGAAAGAAGCCACGATATTTATTAAAAAATAAATAAAAAGGTTCTACATTAAAGTTAAGTTGTTGAGCCCAGTCAGAATTTAAAGTCGATATCTTCAGTACTAGCAGTAGCACTTCTTTAGATGTAAACCAGTAATGGTAGTTCAAAGCAGATAAGAAATAAAATAAAAAAATTGGTGGGTCCTTACCTCGCTTCCACACCACAATAATTATACAAACCGGCCCTATTAAACATCTGGAAATTGGATCAATGCGTACAGCTATTTGTTACTTTGATTTCATTACGAGGAGCTTTTGTGTTACACCGCCCCATTTTTTTGTTTTTGGGGTAATTAGTTAAGAAAAGTGGTAGTTTAATTGATAAATTGAAAGTATTTCTTACTGTTTTTGAGATAACTCAAGCTTATTATTCTTCTTATTAATTATATTGTTATATTAATTATATTTAGTAGTAGTAGTAAGTCAGATTGGCATGTAGAGGAACCGGGGTATTTTTTAGTGGGTCCAAGTCCCACATGCCGCTTCACTGCTCGTCTATCGAGAAGGGAAGTGGTATGCGAAGGCATTTTCTTCATCTCTATAACAAGCTAATTATTTAAAAATAAAAAACACGACTGACAACTTACATAGCCTATGTCACTCGGAGGAATGCAAGGAATCTAACAATACCTCTCACATCAAAATCTGTTAAGCCGTTCAGGACTTATGGTGGACAAGAAACTTACATACTTACATACATGAATCCTGAAAACATTATACTCCTTTTTTGGTCAGTCGTGTAAAAAGTAGGTCTCTCCTGGTAGTTTAGGAGCAAGGGATTGAGCAAAATAGAGAGAGTGGGAACCTGTATATAGGATACTTTATACTTGTAGTCTTTAATCAAGGATATTGCATCGGTCTCATGGATTTAACCAACCATGAAGAAAGTAAAGAAATATAATTGTTTCAGAAAAAGAGCATCTATACCAAATGTGACTGTGTCTCCGGAGCCAGGCGTGAGGGTAACCAGACAAACGACAGAGGAATGTCTGGGCGTCGCAAGGAGGTACCACGAGTGCAACACTACCGTAAGGAACTATCGTCATCAGTTATTTTACTCACTGTTGGGCACCAGCCTTCCTTAAAGAAGGATAAAAACAATGGCTATAGAGCTCCTCCTATCATTAATGGAACTATCATTGAATCCTATTAGCTAATTTTCTCAAATAAATGCCATCGACCACAACCTGCTTCAGGTAAAGAAAACATGATGAGGAAGCCTCCAGTCTGGTTGACTGTTCAGTTAACTGCTGTGTTATATGGATTCCACATGATGGAGGTAGCTGTCAAGTTATGTCAGAGTTATTAATAACACACACGAAAAGAAAGTACTAAATCTTGGCATTTCTCATTGAATATTTGAGCTACTTTGCTTAAATTACCAGTAAAAAAGTGATTACTCTTTAAAGCAGTCATACAGGTGACTTATTAAATGCCAGTAAATACTACATATCTTTTAAAAAAACTCTATACAAATTAACTGATCAGCTGATCTGACTAAATATGGAAAATCGACATTTTAAGTTCTTATCCTACTCATATTATAAATGCGAAAGTTTGGATGTGAGTGTGCGAGGATGTTTGTTACTCAATCATGCAAAATCTACTAGACGGATTTCGATGAAATTTGGTATACGGGTAGAAAAATACCGGGAATAGCACATAGGGTACTTTTTATCCCGAAATTCCCACGGGAAAGAAGCCCCGAAGCGCAGCTAGTTTCTCTATAAATTTATTTCGGCAGTTGTTCTATTCCATGTACTGAGCGTATTGTGAAAATTTAACTGGTGGTTTCATAGTTACCCTGTACTGCTTAGAAATAAATTAATACTAAGCAAGGATTTACCACTGAGGCATTCGATCTCCACATAAATGTTCAGTGATTTATTGGCTAGAGTCGTAAATGTAGCTTGATTACCATTGTTCATTAGTTGAGGAGTTATGGAGTATGATTTTAATGCTCCATACCTCAGCTGAGATTGATTTTATCTCATGTTTATGTAATTTACAATTATGTTTATAAGGTGTAATAAATTACTGATAGTGTGGTAGCGATTCCGCGTGAGAAATCAATTCGTTGTTCGCGTATACTCTGTTTCATGCATTGGTGTATCCCCAGTTATTAAAGATACTACACCGATCAAAATGAGATATTAGTGTGTCTGTTTGTCCTTGCTTGTCGACAGAGTT
>CM031582.1:8463395-8543195 GCA_018467065.1 Ephestia elutella
TTATTGCTATTTTGATCGGTGTAGTATCTTTAACAACTGGGGATACACCTATGAATGAAACATATGCATGAATTGATTTCTCACAGGGAGTTTGTACTATGTTATCTCAAAATTTGGATAATGAAATAATAATCATTTATTCAGACAACTCTGTCTACAAACAAGGACAAACAGACACACTAATATCACATTTTGATCGGTGTAGTATCTTTAACAACTGGGGATACACCTATGAATGAAACATATGCATGAATTGATTTCTCACGGGGAGTTTGTACTATGTTATCTCAAAATTTGGATAATGAAATAATAATCATTTATTCAGACAACTCTGTCTACAAACAAGGACAAACAGACACACTAATATCACATTTTGATCGGTGTAGTATCTTTAACAACTGGGGATACACCTATGAATGAAACATATGCATGAATTGATTTCTCACGGGGAGTTTGTACTATGTTATCTCAAAATTTGGATAATGTAATAATAATCATTTATTCAGACAACTCTGTCTACAAACAGGGACAAACAGACACACTAATATCACATTTTGATCGGTGTAGTATCTTTAACAACTGGGGATACACCTATGAATGAAACATATGCATGAATTGATTTCTCACGGGGAGTTTGTACTATGTTATCTCAAAATTTGGATAATGAAATAATAATCATTTATTCAGACAACTCTGTCTACAAACAAGGACAAACAGACACACTAATATCACATTTTGATCGGTGTAGTATCTTTAACAACTGGGGATACACCTATGAATGAAACATATGCATGAATTGATTTCTCACGGGGAGTTTGTACTATGTTATCTCAAAATTTGGATAATGAAATAATAATCATTTATTCAGACAACTCTGTCTACAAACAAGGACAAACAGACACATTAATATCACATTTTGATCGGTGTAGTATCTTTAACAACTGGGGATACACCTATGCATGAAACAGAGTATACGCGAACAACGAATTGATTTCTCACGCGGAATCTCTACCACACTATCAGTAATTTATTACACCTTATAAACATAATTGTAAATTACATAAACATGAGATAAAATCAATCTCAGCTGAGGTATGGAGCATTAAAATCATACTCCATAACTCCTCAACTAATGAACAATGGTAATCAAGCTACATTTACGACTCTAGCCAATAAATCACTGAACATTTATGTGGAGATCGAATGCCTCAGTGGTAAATCCTTGCTTAGTATTAATTTATTTCTAAGCAGTACAGGGTAACTATGAAACCACCAGTTAAATTTCCACAATACGCTCAGTAAATGGAATAGAACAACTGCCGAAATAAATTTATAGAGAGAGAAACTAGCTGAGCTTCGAGGCTTTTTTCCCGTGGGAATTTCGGGATAAAAAGTACCCTATGTGCTATTCCCGGTATTTTTCTACCCGTACACCAAATTTCATCGAAATCCATCCAGTAGATTTTGCACGATTGAGTAACAAACATCCTCACAAACTCACATCCAAACTTTTGCATTTTTAATATTAGTATGGATGGATCAACCTAAAATGTAGATTTTCCATACTTAGTCAGATCAGCTGAACGGTCAATTTGTATAGCGTTTTTTTGGAAGATGTGTATTCTACGTATATTACGTTATTACTGGATTTTAATAAGTCATCCTTCATAACTGTTTAAAGGAGAAATAATTTTTTTTACTGGTAATTTAAGCAAAGTAGCTCAAATATTCAATGAGAAATGCCAAGATTTAGTACTTTCTTTTCGTGTGTGTTATTAATAACTCTGACATAACTTGACAGCTACCTCCATCATGTGGAATCCATATAACACAGCAGTTAACTGAACAGTCAACCAGACTGGAGGCTTCCTCATCATGTTTTCTTTACCTGAAGCAGGTTGTGGTCGATGGAATTTATTTGAGAAAATCAGCTAATAGGATTCAATGATAGTTCCATTAATGATAGGAGGAGCTCTATAGCCATTGTTTTTACCCTTCTTTAAGGAAGGCCGGTGCCCCAGCAGTGGGTAAAAATAGCTGATGATGATAGTTCCTTACGGTAGTATTGCACTCGTGGTACCTCCTGGCGACGCCCAGACATTCCTCTGTCGTCTGTCTGGTCACCCTCACAGCTGGATCCGGGGACACAGTCACATTTGATATAGATGCTCTTTTTCTGAAACAATTATATTTCTTTACTTTCTTCATGGTTGGTTAAATCCATGAGACCGATGCAATATCCTTCATTAAAGACTACAAGTATAAAGTATCCTATATATACAGATTCCCACTCTCTCTATTTTGCTCAATCCCTTGCTCCTAAAATACCAGGAGAGACCTACTTTTTACACGACTGACCAAAAAAGGAGTATAATGTTTTCAGGATTCATGTATGTAAGTTTCTTGTCCACCATAAGTCCTGAACGGCTTAACAGATTTTGATTTGAGAGGTATTGTTAGATTCCTTGTATTCCTCCGAGTGACATAGGCTATGTAAGTTGTCAGTCGTGTTTTTTATTTTTTAATAATTAGCTTGTTATCGAGATGAAGAAAATGCCTTCGCATACTACTTCCCTTCTCGATAGACGAGCAGTGAAGCGGCATGTGGGACTTGGACCCACTAAAAAATACCCCGGTTCCTCTACATGCCAATCTGACCTACCTACTATACTATTCCTAAATATAATTAATATAAAAATATAATTAATAAGAAGAATAATAAGCTTGAGTTATCCCAAAAACAGTAAGAAATACTTTCAATTTATTAATTAAACTACCACTTTTCTTAAATAATAGCCCCAAAAACAAAAAAATGGGGCGGTGTAACACAAAAGCTCCTCGTAATGAAATCAAAGTAACAAATAGCTGTACGCATTGATCCAATTTCCAGATGTTTAATAGGGCCGGTTTGTATAATTATTGTGGTGTGGAAGCGAATTAAGGACCCACCAGTTTTTTTATTTTATTTCTTATCTGCTTTGAACTACCATTACTGGTTTACATCTAAAGAAGTGCTACTGCTAGTACTGAAGATATCGACTTTAAATTCTGACTGGGCTCAACAACTTAACTTTAATGTAGAACCTTTTTATTTATTTTTTAATAAATATCGTGACTTCTTTCCAAATAGAACAATAACTGAATAATTGGACGTTGAATGCCGCTGAATAATAACTAGTTACATTCCCTATAAAGCCTAATTTGTTAGGCTTTCCGTTTTTAATTAACAGTTTCAATCACTAAGATAACATAGGTATATTAGGTATATTAATCTCTAATGCACCCATAGTAATCGCAGGAATCGAAGACATTTAATACAAACTAAGTTGAATATTCATGTTCCCGTAATGATTAGTTCCACTGATTCCAGAGATGGGCTGGGCGTTTACCTTAAAAAGTCCAGTTTCTGCCCTAATATTGGGTTGATACCACCGAAATCGGAATACTAAGTCAACTAGAAATTCAATATTCTGTTTTTTATATAGCTGTGATGAGCATGAGCGTCGACAAAATTACGAGTCTTTGTCACTACAATTATCTTTAACCAAAAGGTAAAGATGCGAATGCAAATTTCTATGCATTACAGTCTGACACTTCCATTGCGGGGGGGAGGGGGATCCGCTCACTAATGCAATGTTTGTTGACCGTTAGACAATAATTTATACTCTCAAATTGTTGTCTAATTGTTCTCAAAGATAATGCCGACACACTAGCTGAAAAACTATGCACACAATCACAACCATACAGGTTGTGATTGTGTGCATAGTTTTTCATACGGGCAACGTGATCATATGAAAGGCAGAGTATGCCTGTAAGTGACCATAGTCCATCCGTGTCCCGTCATTGTCGGTTAAATGCTCTTAGATAAAATATTACGATTAAGATGAAATAGGTATTACAATTTCTGTGGTTGATACTGGTCGTTTTGAAACAGTCTAATTCTTGCCGGGCACTTGCTCAACATGATTGGTTATGCCTGATTCCTATGCTCTGTGATAAAGTGGGTATTACAGCCATTGGCATGGCTGGCGCCGGGGCTAAATGGAAAATTAATTAACGGAACGATCTAATACGGAAAATGTTTACCGTCAATTTATTGATCTATCTGTTGATAAAATTGTACATCATTTTGTGAAGATAATGCATACTTTTAAACTACAACTGAATATTTGAAATATGATCTTACTAACGGTAACTTTGATATTGATAGAGAGTTTCAAACGAACGCATGAAGAGGACAAAAAAAAATTACGACACAGAAGTAATTCTAAGTTCTGTCGATGTTACTATAAATACACAATAAAATGACAAGATTCAAAATTCCAAATTCGTTGTCTAATCGTGATTGTCCTGACAGGACTTAACTCATAACCACTGATATTCAAATTACCACATCCCGAGATCAGGCGATATTTCACTCTTCCTTTATAGCTCTATTAAAGAAAAGCACACCACGCTTGTATGAGAGCCCATGACAAATGACGGCCATCCTAATTTGTCCAAGATGCTTTACAGTCGACTATCAGCAGGATGCCTTGGCTTCACACCTTTAATGATCGATTTTTTTTCTGCTTTTATAAAATTATATCTTTTTGGATATGTCACTTTAATTATTAAATGGCTCAAATTTCATTTTACAAAAAAAACTTCTCGGTCCACTCTACAAATAACGTAGAGTGCGGCATTACAAAATCTTAAATGTAACGAAGACTGAATGTATTGTAATAAAATATTTATAGTCCACAAGGTTCACATTTAATTTAACTAACATACCTAACCTTTAACTTAAACATTCTATTAAATGTCCAGGTACTTTTTTATATCGATTATTCTTTCCCTATAAATGATGATAGCGATAGTGCGGTGCCTGCCAGCGGCACCCTGCCTAATTAAGAGCGACGGTATTTTGATTACCTACTTATCTACATAACAGCGCTTCATATCTGGTCGTATAATCCTTTGAGCATTATCCGTATCTCTGGAACATTTGTTCGATCACGTTCGAAAACTGAACTATACTTTCAATCGATTTTAGTTCTTATTTGAATTAGTCAAGGATCACTAATAAAATGGAATCGTTTTTGACGTCCATTGAAGGTAACGGTCTGCCGATTTTGTTTGTTAAAAGTTATTGTTTATTTGTCCGGAACGGGACTTAGGATCAATTTTTTAATTAGAAATGAGGGCCTTTGATGAAAAAAATAATAAAAAAATGCAATGAATAATAAATATAAGATAGGTACTCAAAATTTCCATCACTCATTAGGAGGACTATTGTATCTATAAATATTGTTCCAATGCTCACGCGTAAGTCAAATAACTAGAAAGAAAAAAAGCATGCATCTAAGCTGCAGTTATGCAACTATTATACAGCCTACAAATTCCGAACATCTCTTTCCTTTAGCCCATTGTAAATCCAAAATTCCCTCATTAGCGTACCTACATGCTAGACAAAAAGTGTGTCTTGTATCGTGAGGGTTCATTAAACGCCATGGGCCATGAATGTCCGTCAGTCGGTACAAGCCACAGTGCAAGCAATCAATGTCTAGTACAATAACAGCTTGTTAACTGTTACGCTATAGGGTCGCTTTTAGCTACACTTATCCGATAAAAGCCGTAGGTCGGAAGGGCATACTTAGCCTCTGACCCGCAAGGCACGCTTTACACTTAGGCGAAAATTGCGTTTTTCTTTTTATTGGAAATGGTTGAAAATAAAGGCAGCTTTACACAAAATATCAATTTACCATTATTCATATTCAAACAGAGTATTAAAAAACGATCAGGACTTTTTAGATTTATTTAGGTATTTATATATAAACATAAGTTTATTGCAGATTTTTTACAAATGTTACAAAAATTTAACCTAACCTATCAGTTCATCTTTGTATAATATTGCATGAAGGAATGCTAACGCAGTATTTTTATAGGTTAAGTTTACCTAACCGAATAAATACATAAACTTATTCGTGTACCTAAACATTAACAAATATACCAACATTTATTTAGAAGTTGATCAGTCAATAACACATGGAAATTGCGTAACAGATTTTTATGTGGTCATCAAATTTGTAAAGATGATCTTTGAGATAATGTTTCTATCACTTTCATTTGCTTAAATATCGATGAATAAACCTTCATAACTTCCGCAAACACGAGTTAGTAACCAGTTTTATATACATAACTAAACTAACTAACCCAAATAAATAATAATTAGTTATTGAGATAGCAAAGCGGTGTTAACATAGTTCATGGAGATATCAATCATTAAAACTGTCGATAAAATCTCGAACAAGATAAATTAAGAGGCAATTTAACATAATCCTACTTTAAATTTTCACTATCTTTCGGGGCATCCGGTAACAAATTACTTATGCGATTAATGTGATTACGCTGTCTAAAAGTCGTTCCGTGTAAACGAGGCCTTAAGCGAATTACTATAATGGGCGTGTAAATGGTCGATGTTTACAATTTTTGCTTTTATATACAACTTATTACAAGGTATTAACTGATGATACAGCCTCGGAGCTTGGCGGCTTTAGAATTTGTAGCCTTTGAACTTGAAAAGTACGCTATTAACAAATTAGGTACTTACTTCAAGTAAAAGTAAAATTCTCATGTTTTTTTTTTGAGTAAAAATGTGAGAGAATATTTTTTACATGTATTTACTACTAGATGTTGCCTCGGCTTCGCTCGCGTGAATTTTCCAAGGGAACAGTGCTTTTTCCCCGGATGAAAGTTACCCTATGTCCTTCTCAGTACTCCTAACTATGTGTATGGGAAATTTCAGGAAGATTAGTTGAGTAGATGACGCGTAAAGAGGTAACAAACCACTTTCGCATTAATAATATTAGGTGGGATCTTCTAAATAGATAATAGTTAAAAGACAGTATCAATTTAAACTAGGGTTGTCATAGGCTAGCGACCTGTCACTATATCTGAATCTCCTTTCGACCAAAAAGCTATTTTGGCTTTGTCAACCCCGTAAGAAATAAAAGCGTAATACTGCCCCGACGTACCCCTGCGTGATACTACTAGGTACTGTGTCAGTTTTTTTCATCCAAATTACATTATAGTTTGTAGCCCCGGGTAACCCGGTTATACTATAGGTAAAAAGGTATACATACCTGGGTAAACATTCCCTCTCCTGAATCGCTACTCCGCCACCACAACTCCTGGAGCAAGGACTCCAGGTCCCCCAGGAACTCCATGCATACTCGCCTCCTGGATCCACCACAGTCTGGAAAATTAACGAAATGTTTTCATTAATGACAACTAAAGACCGAAACTGCTCTTGTTTAGTTTTTCTCTGCAACATTCGACTACATTCGAGTTTTGTAATAATTCGATAAAAAATCGCGTGGAGTACTTTGAGAACATTTTAATATTACCGTGGAGTAAAATAAAACCTAATTTAAAATATTATGTATTTTAAATATTACTTTGGGAATAACCCGATCTGTTAAGTTGTTAATTTATTAACTTCTATTTGTTTTCAGTTTTTATTCACTATTACCTGTTCTATAGCCATGGTGTTGTTGGTCGCTTCCGTATGCATGAATATTGGAATCAATAGCAAAACCCTGAAAAATAAAACTTAACTTTAATATGTAAATATTTTTATCTAATGAAAATGGGATTTTTATTGAATATAAACTAAACGTAATAAATGTTGGAATTCTAATCTCGTACTAACAATAAATCCAAATAAACTGACCGCACCTATTACAGTCAGCAAAGTAAAGCTAATCCGAAGATAAATAAAATTCTAAAGCAATTCGACACTTTAATACCATGTTGAAAAGCCTTAAATCGGTGCAATTATCAACAATGTCTGCAAACAATTTGTCAGTATGTTTTACACCAGTGTTTCCCAAACTTGGACCGTGGGATGAGAGAAGCTGCACATTTGACTTGCGGCAATGTTTTTAAGTAATTCTACTGTGACGGAGTTTGCATGGAGCTAATGGGGAACTTGGAATTATTTCTCTAAAAGCTGTGGTGGAGGATCATTCAGCAGCAGTAATTCTTAGTTGTCAGGTAGTCTCACAGAACATATAAAAGAGGTTAGAAAGGAGTTGTGGGCGCGCCAAGCATGCGAGCGACCGCTCGTATCTTTACAAAAACACGTGACCGCCCCGTTTAGTCGCTCGCGAACTCTACCGGAGTAAGTATTGCGAAGCGCTGCTACAAAATTGTACGAAAATGCCTTCATGTGCGGTAATTACTTGTCGAGCGAGAAGCCAAGAGCTTAATATGCGGATGTTAAATAGTTTAATAAAGGATGCGTTTCTTATCATCGGTAAGTAAAAAAACCTCTAGTAAATACGATATTTTAGTCAAAATCTTTCAAAGGTCATTAAAATATATTTTTTCTCCAAAAAATATACATTGCTGTCTGCATGCGTTCGTTATTTTTGCAACGTCAAACGTACCGCGTAGTGGAGTGCGCGGCAACAACGTGGCATTAGCTCTAGTGCTGGGCGTAGTGAGAGACGATATTTATAGATATCGTCTTTCAAAGTCATATATTTATAAATGTTATAAATTAATGTTAATGTGGAAAGACTAAATTAAGTAATGCGAATAATTATTATTATAACAAGCTTTTATTTAACTTGCAATATATGTATGTATGTATGTTTGTCCGGGTGGAATCTTGCAACTGAATTATAAAAACCAGTTATTTTAACCGATTGAGCTGTTTGGTATACGTGCAAAAAACAAACCAAGCGACAACTTCTTAATAAATATATCTTGTTCCAAGGTCAATAAATATAAGATTGTAAGAAATGTACTTTGTTTTATTTTCCATTTTACTATATCACTTTTGTATGTAACAGTGTTGTTGTTTGAATTATGTTATTGTTTAATAACAAAATTCAATATCGATAATTAAGTCATTTAAAGTTTAGTCAAGCACTAGCGTAGTTTACAAACACAATCACACTAATTGTACACCGATTGCGTGCGTGCGTATGATTGGTTCAGTTTGAAATTTCGTGATGACGTGGCGCTATGATTGGCTAGATTGGAAATTGCAAATGTGTGGTAACGGTGAAAGGTGGGGCGGATTAGGCGACACTGGTTCTCATAGAAACGGCGCATTATAGCCATTCTAACCTCTTTTATATGTTCTGTGGGTAGTCTCGTCCTTTAAACATACATACATCAATCTTTATCAATAACATGTAAAGAAGAAAAAGTGCCTACATCACACGTACATATATATCCACACCTTTTGAACAAAAACAGAATAAACTTTGTGATTGATTGGTGCTTACTTCTTCACCAAAGGGTGAAAAACACGTAAACCAATTAATGCTAGAAAATTAATCCGTAAATTAAATAAGTGTTGTTAGCTATATATAAGCAAAGCATGAACGAGTTACAATAAAGATTAAAATATTAACAACTCCTTATTATCTTGTTAATAAATGCCTGACTGCTAACTGCTAATACCTATAAAAGTGGGATAAATTTAAGATAAATAAAGTAGATTATCCCTTTAATAGTTTGAGAAACACTGACTAAAACAATGGCGGCTCACGAACAAGGTAATGAGCTAACAAGTTGAACTATTGCCTGAACTTCGGTTAACAAGTGTGGTTTATCGGAAAGCCGAGAGATGAGACGGTGTGACATGGATTCACTTTGTCTATCCAATTTACTTCACTTTCTTAATTTGTACTCATCCGTGTTAGGGCCGTAAATCATTTGAAAAAATTATTAACTATAATTTTATTTTAAAATTAGTTTATTGTTGAAAAGTTGAAGAAAAATACAAAACAAACTTTTAAAAATCTTGTGTACAAAATTAAGTTTATTCTGTTAGCCATGAAGTGTGTGCGTGTGTGTGCGCGACTCATATTACTTAAGGGACTCTATACCATAAGCTATGGACTTCAGTCGTCATCGGTTCTCTGTAGCGTGCAAGACGTTTCTGTGTATTATATTTAATTATACGGAGTTGTTGGAACATTTTGTGTCTCTTATTATTTTCGCTATTAGTTCAGAAGTGGGATAAAAATTGAACTCAAAGGACCTAGTGGGACTATTTGTGTTGTGAATTTGTGACTTTGTGACAAGTGATGTGCGTCTAAAAATAGAACAAAGAACTTGAGGACTCGGCGCAGTGACACAGTGCGTACACAGCAAAGTTTCGGGGAAGACCCCGCGTCGTATTCGCCTCTACATGCCCGATTGCGTCATCACATACCTGTGTCGGCACTGAACCGTCGTCATTCATCGCCTGCTTAACCGACCCGCGCGCCCCAAGTGCAGCGTACCTCATGTTTACGTTACTTGGAATTTGGTGAGCTCGTTTCATGTTCCTGTTCTAATATAGACTCTTCTTTGTGTGATATTCTCGCTCTGTAATAACGTTGTTCTATGGATGGATATTTTAATCACTAAGCAAGTTGGGACTAACTTAAAAGAGAGTGAAGGACTAGACTAGAATCTAGCACTGAATAGTGTGTTGTGTATGAATTGACTATTGTGGTGTGTACGCATTGCACTGACTGTTGTGTTATAGTCGTTTGTGTATACTAATAAAGTGTACGGTACTAATTACTATGGGACATCACAATAAACGCTCTAAGCGCTCTAAGCGTAATCGTTCGCGTACTGGTACGCCTTCATCCTCCTCATCTTCATCTTCGTCGTCTTCATCTTCATCATCCTCATCCTCGTCATCCGTTGAAAGTGTAGGAAGGAAACGAAGACAGCGTGGCATTAGGAAAACTCAGTCATCTCGAGGTCACCATGTTCGTTATGTAGGTCGTAACGATGCAATACCGGAGTTCGACCCGCAGACCTCTGCTATCTCTGTAGAGCATTGGATTCGTAATGTGGATTCCATCGCTATCATGTATGGATGGGATGAGAGGACGACTATTTGCAATTGCACTGCCAAACTTCGCGGTTATGCAAAATCTTGGTACGAGCGCCGAGAGGACTATGATATATCCTGGAATTACTGGAAGGCTAGACTACTGAAAGCCTTCCCATTCACTAAAAATAAATTAGCAATGCTACGTTCTTTGGTAAATGATATAAGGAAGGTGGACGAAGATCCCATTAAATTCTATTATGAAAAATTAGGCCTTGGAATGTCTTGCGGTTTACCGGACAACGTACTTGCTGAAACAATTATAGGTACAATTGGAGATAAAATGATTGAAGTCGGTGCTGTTTCGGCGGGTTGTCGAGATACTTCAACATTGTTGAATTACCTAGCGAATATTCATCAAGGTAACGTCCAATCTGATAACCAAAAAACTAATGATATGACAAAGAAAAACGAGGGATTATTTTATGCTTTGTATGTGGACGAAAGGGGCACAAAGCAAGAACTTGTAGAGCTAGGAAGTTAAACCAGCAACTCACTGCTTCTAACACAACATCGAAATCAAAGGAGAGCCGACGTTGTCACTTTTGTCATCGAATTGGACACGTTGAAGCTGACTGTTTCAAGAAACGTAATCAATCTAAAAATTGTTCTTTTTGTGAGATTTCGGGTCATACAGTCGACGAATGTCGAAAGAAAAGAAAGAATGATCCAAAAGTTAAAAACATTATGGCATTATCTATTGATAAGGCGGATGCAAAATATTATAAAAATATCAAAGTTGATGGCAAAGAACTTACAGCTTACGTTGATTTTGGTAGCGCTTGCAACACCATTCGACAGTCGGTACAAGAGAAGCTTGACTTGAGACTAAATAAAGTCGAAAATAATTTAATCATCAAGGGATACGGAGGGTCTTTAACCTCACCTATAGGAACGGTCAGGGCACAATTAAAGGTTGATGACGTAGTTCGCGACACTTCATTACTCGTTGTTCCTGACAATATACAGAAAGTGGATGTTATGGTTGGTCAACCATTTACTGAGGCGGAAAATATCATGGTTGTTAAGTCAGCCACTGAACTGTGTATTTTGGATGATTTTGGTGTACAATTAGAAAGCATTTTCGGATACTCTAAGAAAATCAACCTCAACTCTAAAGAAGAAGTGACCTTGACCCCAGGTGTAAATAAAATTGAAGTGTATACAAATGAAATAATATCGACAAGATTGGATGTCCACGAGACGGAGTCCAAAAAACCTCGTTGTGCAGCCATTGTACCTGGAAATACCATTGATATGATTATGGGCAACGCTGTTATCAAAGTCTTAAATTTGGCTACAGAAAATATAATAGTAAGCAAAGACCAATGCGTCGCTCGAGCTAAACCAAGCGGAGTAGATGATAGTGCACAAATAAACCGCTCATACAGCATTGGTAAGGAGCTGAACGAAGAAGATAAATCTGAGTTAAATAAAGTTTTAAATGATTTTTCTACATGTTTCGCAAAGCACAAAATGGATCTTGGAGTTGCAAACATTGAAATGCATATAGAACTGATTGAAAATAAAATAATTTATTATCGACCTTATAGACTTTCTCAGTTTGAAAGAGAGATAGTAAGTAACATCGTGAATGAACTATTGAAAGCAGGGGTTATAGAAGAGTCGAATTCACCATATGCAAGCCCTATAGTTTTAGTCAAAAAGAAGAATAATGAAATGCGCATGTGTGTTGATTATCGCGCACTAAATAAAATAACCAAGAAAGAGAGATACCCTTTACCGATTATACAAGATCAATTAGACAGATTTGCGGGAAGGAAAGTATTTACTACGCTGGACCTGGCTAGTGGTTACCATCAATTTCCAATTGATGAAGAATCCCGGCAATATACGGCGTTCGTCACACCAGATGGTCATTACCAGTATAAAAGAGTCAGTTTTGGATTATGTAACGCCCCATCAGTTTTCCAAAGGGCTATGTGTAAAATACTAGCACCTGTTTTACACAAATTTGTTGAGGTTTACATAGATGATATTATAATTCTTGGAAATGACGTGAACAATGGATTGAAAAATCTAAGAGCAGTTCTGAAACTAATTACGGAGGCGGGTCTTAAAATAAGACTGGAAAAATGTGGCTTTCTGATGTCTTCTATCGAATATTTAGGACATGAAATTGGTAACGGAGAGATGAGACCTTCAAGAAATAAAATTGAGGCTGTTATTAGTTTTAAAACTCCAACCAATGTTCATGAGGTTCGACAATTTGTTGGACTGGCTAGCTACTTTAGAAAATTTATCAATAACTTTGCCAGATTAGCTCAGCCAATCACTAAACTTACCAAGACTGGTACTACCTGGCATTGGGGAGAACAACAAGATAAAGCATTTAACTCCTTGAAGCAGGCATTGACAGAGGAACCTGTTTTATCTTTATATGATAGCACCCTTGAGACACAGGTGCACACTGACGCCTCAAAATTAGGCTTAGGTGGCATTTTGCTCCAAAAGCAAAAAGATAATATTTGGAAACCAGTAGCTTATGTTAGCCGCCAGACCAGTGAGGTCGAACAAAGATATCACAGTTTTGAGTTGGAAGCTCTGGCGGTCGTCTTTACTGTCCAAAAATTTAGAGTTTACCTTTCGGGTATAACATTTACTGTAGTGACTGATTGTAATGCTCTGCGAGCTGTGTGGGTTAAAAGAGATATGTCTCCTAGAATCGGAAGGTGGTGGCTTACGCTACAGGATTATGATTTTAATGTAGAATATCGTCCTGGGGCAAAAATGGAACATGTAGATGCATTGAGCCGCAACCCTATAGAAATAAATAAATTAGAAGAGGAAGATTATATTGACGCAATTCAAGCTCAAGATCGTAATACCCAGGAGCTGATATTAAACTTAAAGAGAGAAATTGAAGCCAATAAAGGTAAAAGGAGTGGATTGTCTAAGGAACATCAACTAGACGGTGAACGTTTATGTCGTATCATAGGAGATTCAATTATTCCCGTATTACCAAAAATGGCACGTCGGTACATTTTAAGAAAATATCATGACGACAATGGACATGTCGGTTATGAGAAATGTTATGATGCCCTTAAAAGAAAATATTGGTTTCCACGTATGAAACAGACTATCGAAAAGTACGTCAAAGGATGCATTCCATGTCAATTTTCCAAAAGACCAACAGGTAAGCAACCCGGCTTGCTACATCCGTTCCACAAAATAACCATACCCTTTCATACTTTACATGTGGACCACCTCGGTCCATTCTGTCGTGATGGTGGAAAGACTTATGTACTAGCGATAATAGATGCATTTACCAAGTATATTTGGTTGGAAGCCGTTACGAATTGTACACACAATGTACTTTGTCTGTTTTTGAGAGATTCATTAAGACATTTGGATACCCAACGCGTATAATTAGTGACCAGGGGACAGCTTTTACAAGTCGAAAGTTTGAAGAGTTCTGTAATGACCATGGGATTAAGCATACATTGAACGCTGTAGCGTCACCACGAGCCAATGGTCAGGTTGAACGATTTAATCGGACAATTTTGGATTCCTTGATAACAGTCGTGGGAGATGATCAAAAAGGATGGGTAAAACATTTGCCTAAAGTTCAACTTGGTCTCAATTCCACAGTATGTAAAGGAACTGGTAAAACTCCACTAGAACTAGTTTGTGGCCTTCGTCCACGATTATCTGGAGATTTAGTGGGACCAACTGTTGAAACGAATCTATTGACGTTAAGAGCTGAGGCAGCAACAGTAATGGAGCGTAATGCTGAATATATGAAACGAAAGTTTGATGCTAAACGTAAGGGAGCGCATAGATACCAAGTTGGAGATTTAGTAATGGTTGAGAGAAAACTCTTGAAGAAGGGTATAACAAGTGGAAAACTTGTTGAGAGATATGCTGGTCCTTATAGAGTGATTGCCGTGTTACCACACGATCGATACACAGTTCGCTCCTTTGCCAAAGGTCGACGAAGTTATGAAAACACTATTGCTGTTGATCATATTAAGCCCTGGCGTCATCAGACATTATCAGATTGTGAAGAGGTATCAATGAGTGATTAGTGTTTACCCGTTTCCACGGATGTTAGTTAAGAATTACCTGCTCCGGCAGACGTAGAATAAAGACTGCTTAGTTTGTACCCGTTGCCGCGGATGTTAGTTAAGTATTACCTGCTCCGGCAGATGGTGGTTAAGGATTACCTGCTCAGGCAGATGGTGGTTAAGGATTACCTGCTACGGCAGATGGTGGTTAAGGATTACCTGCTCAGGCAGATGGTGGTTAAGGATTACCTGCTCAGGCAGATGGTGGTTAAGGATTACCTGCTCAGGCAGATGTATAATGGAAATTACCTGTTTAGCAGATGTTGATAGTATTTACCTGCTCCGGCAGATAATGGTTAAGGATTACCTGCTCCGGCAGATGTATAATAAAGATTGCCTGCTTTAGCAGATGAAAAAAAAGTGTGTTTCCCTGTTTCAAGAGAAGAGTTATTAGAATTACCCACTTTAGCGGATGCATGAGTGTATGTAGTGGTTATCTGTTCAGTCAGATGTGTTAAAATCAGAAGATGTAATACTGTTCTGTTGGCATGCCCTGTATAATGGCAAGAGAACTAGTAATAGACGATGAGGGCATCGTCAGTGTCAGGATAGCCGAACTGTTAGCCATGAAGTGTGTGCGTGTGTGTGCGCGACTCATATTACTTAAGGGACTCTATACCATAAGCTATGGACTTCAGTCGTCATCGGTTCTCTGTAGCGTGCAAGACGTTTCTGTGTATTATATTTAATTATACGGAGTTGTTGGAACATTTTGTGCCTCTTATTATTTTCGCTATTAATTCAGAAACAATTTAAGACCATCACAGACACTTTTTCTTGTATTTTTTTAGAATAATAATAAAAGAAAAAAGAAATGTCATCATTTTTTAATTTCACTACCTTGACAAAATATAAGTACGTCTCTACTACTGCCACTAGAAGGCGACAGTCGTAAAAGTCATGGCAGATGCCTTTAGGCGACTTGAATAAAATCTGACTCCAGTGTCAGTAATAACAAACTCGATAAGAAGAAGAAGAGACGTCTCTAATAATAATCCATCATAGAATAAATTTTATTGAACTGTTAACGAAGGGCGTAACAACATTTGTTCCAATCACGCGCCACATAATAGTTTCCGTATAATATCTGGTTTCTCAGCGCAATCTATTAAAAGGTGTAATCTAGTAGGGCCCAGCGAGGGGTTGGTTGGTTATTAAGCCAGTACGGGTTCCAACGACACGATTCATGGCCAACTACAAGTGGTTCAATATCTTCATTTCGTTCAGATAAATTGAGTCAGGTGTTCGTTTGCGGAAGTGCAAACTGTCTGAGATGATTTATTGAAACAATATCTTTAAGTTAATGGGAAAGTTGAGAAAAAGATTTACATAGATCTAACATTTCATTAAGCACTCTCATATAGAAATTAGATACGGTGAAAAAATTCCATGCGAGCAGGACTTGTTCTGTGATGCTCAAAAAATAAATGTAAAATTTATTTTTATTAACTACTAGATTTTGCCCGCGGCTTCGCCCGCGTTAATTTTCCGCGGGAACAGTGCTTTTTCCCGGGATGAAAGGTCCCTATCTCCTTCTCCGTCCTTCTAACTATATGTATGCGAAATTTCAGGAAGATTGGTTTAGTATAAAGCGAGAAGAGGTAACAAACAAACTCACTTTCACATTTCTAATATTAGTTAGGATTAGGATTTTGATAGACAAAAATAGCTTTTAATTGATTTAGAATATTTGGAAATTTGTGTTAAGGTATAAGAAACAAAGTGGCTCGTTCTATATGTACTAAAAACAATTTTGTGAGGGTCAATTCCTAGGTGACAACCCTAAGCTACGCGACATGCGCCCACGCATTTCACACGTTACGCAATGCAACTCCATTAGGTTTTTAAGGAACATTTCGGACTGCAACGGCTGCACTCCGCATTAACAACCGAGGGACGTATAATGACGTCTTAAGTGCTGTATTAAGTGCTCATCGCCGTTATTTTTATGACTAACTCGTCTGGTCCTATGAGAATATGGAGATGACGTATTTGTTTCGTTTATAAGATGATTTGGTGTTACGATATCAAATACGCGATATAGTTTTTATATAATTAGTGAAAAAGTTAGTGTTGTCAATCTATTGCTGGTTGACTGGAAGAGATCCCTTCATGGGATAAGTCCGCCACTGTATATTTACCTATTTTTTTGTTACTTTTAAGTTTTTCCTTAGTACAATAAAGATATTACAAACAAACAGTTCCCAAAATAAGCGTATGTTTGTAAATGGTATTATTTGATAACTTCAAGAGCTAAAACTCTTTGAACATGTCGATACTTTACTAAACTGACAGAAAATGTTAAGGGTATAAACACCTTAATTGCCTTTATTCAACTAGCGTGCTTGACTTTTACTCTTTTCTGATCTTTCGTGCCCAATTGGTTTGATGGATGTCACTTTTTCTCTAGGTCAATCGTAAGTTTGTCTATACACTTTATAAAAAAATATATTAAGAGTAATCTTTCCGGTCAAAAAGAAAAAGTTACAACAAATTATTACAACGTTTAAATTATTTTTTTATAGAGACAACTCTGTAATTTTTAAAAACTTTGTGTTTTATGTCTAATTCTTTCATTTTCATGCATGTGGTTCCTAAAAATAACAAATATAATAAACTAGCTGCCGCGCGCGGCTTCGCTTGCGTTGATCCTTTCTTAGCGGATGCCTACGTCATAACATCTACCTGCATGCCAAATTTCAGCCCGACCCGTCCAGTGGTTTGGGCTGTGCGTTGATATATCACTATGTCAGTCAATCGGTCAGCAACTTACCTATGTTTACTTTGGAAAATTCATAAAAATAATATAGGCAGTTGAATAACCTACAAATACTACTAATTAATTACTTCTGATAATTTTATCGTCAAACTACAGCCGTAAAAAAGTTCAATTAATTTTTTTTTCAAATACATTCGTTTTGTGAAAATTACGGTATAGGATTTACACACGTAGATAATAATCTGTCTCATATAAAACTCATAACATAAATAAATCAACTCTCTAAAGTAGTAAACAAGTCCAGATTTATTAACATGCAAGTTTGATATTTAACCGAAAATAAACACATAGATAACATAATTGGATTAACATTGGTAGTGCCTGTGGCATCAAATAAATCGAAATTAGGGTTGCCACCGAGTTATATTATACTTATTTTCAATACAAGTAACGTACAAAATAACCATATTTGTTTTGCGAAATTTTAGAAAATTAGAACTGTATGGTCACTGGGTTAGTATTGAAAACAAAATACAATTATGTAACACACATGTCTTCAATTATACTTCGTATAGTTACAAAGTTATTGCATATACTTTTAGCCAGAAAATTAAAATAAATGTCTATTTACTAAATCATGAAATTACTCGGGACCGCCAAACGAGGCGAGATATACAGTATGTTGAAATTTTGAATAAACTGTGTCCATATCACAAACAAGATCATACATTACTGTACTCAATTTCATAAAACTCCACAGAATGGTTGAGGTATAACTGAATTACCTATAACAATTTCGTGTTTAAGTATAATATTATATAAGTAACCTAAAATTGACAGCCCTATTTCCCGAGATGAGACCAGCGTCGACATTTGAAAATAAACTGCGTGAAGTGAGACACATTGTATCGTCTCGACATAGCCTAGGGCGCCTCGTTTAGATTGACTCGTTCTAGTTCAGGCTACATGGATGGATATTAAAATACACATTCTTTGAAACTTAACAATTTCCCTATCTCAAGCCACATGAGTAGAGAAGCTCAAGCGAAACCTCACAATTTTGTCCTATATGATTAAGGGAAAACTTATGAAAATATTTTTTCTAAGTTCCAATTACAAATATTTTCGTTTGATTGTAAATAAAAATTGCTGCAATTAGAGATCGGGTGTCGGTTTATTAATACTAATAAAACAGTAAATCATGCCTCAGCCTCACCATATGTGACTATGATTTTGCGGTAATATGCAAGTGCAGGAAACAACTTTTTGCATATAACTTTATCCCGCTTCGTTAGCCATAATAAGACATCAGCAAAATGGATGTTCCGCAAACATGGCTGTCGTACAATTACGCTATCAATGCATTATGAATAGTTACAATCTAACATTGCCAGGTACTGTTAATGCTTACTGCATTGCTTGGGAACGCTGTGTCGCATGTCGGTAGCGAAATTACTCTCCGAGAGAAACCAGCTTATTTACTGTAAAGGGTTATTTACTGATGGGTAAAATATTTTAAGTATTTATTAGCTCCGGGTCTTCACTGCCCTGATTTCGGGGTAAATATATGAATTAAAAAATATCGAAACTATCATATATTCGTCAAAATCTATATATATTTTAGTTAAACAAACAAATATTGAATTTGGGAACTGAGTATACAACGTTTTAATTTCGAATAGTGCAAAAAAAAAAGGCAGGCCGTGGCAAAAATGGCACAACAATCAAATCTCAGAAGCTAAAAGTTTATTTTTTTAAGAAACCGTTAGAGTTCAGTTCACAACGTCCAGTCAGGACTAGAGGATAACAGAACTCACACTTGACCTTATTTTTTTAATCCTGATTCTGGTCTACGGTGAATAAGCACGTAATTTCTGTTTACATTTCCGTGAGGAGCTTCAAGTAGTCAAGAGAAAAAGGTTTACCGTTTGAGTTCACACAAAAATATTTATTGTGGACAAATGTTTCTGTAGCCGACATTGTATATGCAATTAGTACATTGTGTACCTTGTCTGTGAGAGTCCACGTGCACACGTTTAACATTCACATTTTGCTGTTATTCTGTGGGTACATTTCTATTTTTCTTTCTGTTTAAAATTTAACGGCAAGTTTTTGATGCGGCTAATTCAATTAGGTTACTTACATACTACTTGTCATAATAAGATTTCTATGACAAGAAATCAAATATGGTCTTTATTTAAAGAAAGTTTCAATCTTGCTAAGACCAAATCCACTTTTAACAAAAATGGTTTAAGTATGTCTAACCAGATTGACCACACTTATCTACGCCCACAAAAAATCACTTAATATCGCCTTCTTTTACACTTTGCCTTGTTGGGATAATTCAATATTTGTTTTGGTTCTCTGTGATGTACCATGATTTAGAGGCTAATATTGTCTTAACATTAGTAATTGTCTTGTATTGCTCCTACTTTGTAAGTTGTAACTTAAACTATGCAGAATACATTGACAATCACTTTTGTTGTTTCCGACTCAAAACTATGAATTATCGAAGGTATAATTAGTATGGAGTAAAATGAAAAGAGAAAATAACAATGCGAGGGAAATGAAGAGGTTGTGTTAACTCAGACGTTGAACAATAAACAAAACCACTGTTACATTACGTAATTTGTGCACAAGTTTACAACGACACTTAACTCATTTACGAATACTAACATCAACATGTCAAGAAAATACTTTCGAGACATTGAGCATTGAGTAGAGAAAGAAATCATGACAGTAAAGGTAGAGGTGAATTTCGTAGTAACAAAAGAATCTTTAAAATTATATGTGTCAATTAGAAAAAAGTCCATGATATTCTTGAGGTAGAACAGATAATGATGAATGAATGAACAGAACCTATGATGACAGCCCAAATCAACAAAACGGTCATTAAATTAAAAAGTAAAAATTTCATATTAAAACTTGTGAAGTTTGAACACGATAAATACGACGTCTTTATAAAAGATGCTTGTTGTTATTTGTTGCTAGGTCTAAGTACTCATACAACATGACAATGAATGAATGAATGACAATGCCGTCTACTGTAAAACATCAAAATGAGATACTGCCATTCAAATAGGTACGTCGTCGTAAAGTTACTGTGTGATTTATAACATATTGAGTTATTGTACGAGTCCACACGGAACACTTTCACTGGTCATATAAATACATAGATGTACAAATCTACTAAAATTGTAAATAGTATAGGTAAGGCGATGTGTTAATCTAGAGGGGCTACACGAGCTAGACAAAAAAAATAGTACATGCCTTGAATAATTACGAGTCCAGCAAATCTATACATATAATAAAACAGTAAAAATATTTTGTCTGTACATTAAGTATTTTTGACTGAAATGGATAGAGGGACACCTAAAAAGAATAATAGAAAGCAAAAATATTTTTTTGGAATTCCTTGTCTGTCTGTCTGTCTGTCTGTCTGTCTGTCTGTCTGTCTGTATGTATGTACGCGTTTCACGCAAAAACTACTGGACGGATTTGAATGAAACTTTTTTTGTTGTGTAGCTATTAAGCCTGGGCAACATATAGGCTTTAATTGATTTTGAAAACTGGAACACTTGATGAAGAACCATAACAGAACAGCAAAACTATAAGAAATATGGAAATGGTATCTTTGCAAAAGTTTATCAATCTGACGAGCATTTTCTGTTGACGTATAGATATTGAAGATCAGGAACATCTGATGAAGAACTCCAAGAGACCAGCTACACTATTACATATATGAAAATGTCTTCTTAGCGAAAGTCGTTCAACCTGATGAGCATTTTCTACTGAAGAATAAATATTGAAGATCTGGAACATCTGTTCCCGTTCATTAACATATATTCCCGCGGGACGCGGGGGTAACCAAATGGCAAAACTTTTGAGTACTGGAGTTTAGGTTACTACAGTTTGGACCACAAAAAGATTTTTCATGTAAGCGAAACTCACGCGGGCGAAGCCGCGGGTAACAGCTAGTTCAATATAAAAAATTCAAAATTCAAATAATATGAATAACTCGGACGGTATTCCTGGACTCGGCCCGCATTGTGAGGAGATTTCTTTCGATGATCTTTCTTTCTTTTGATTCGATCGAGGATTTTTATATCACAGACTTAAATACTCTTAATATAAAAAAAAATCTGTGATTAATATGCTCGAAGAATGCATTTTTTTATGACGGTAGCAAAATTGGCTGTATGACAAGTTACATAATTAATGTGACATTGACAGATGACAGATGAATTAAAAAGTTTTGAGCAGTGGCCAGGAATGAATTTTCATACAAATTTCCCGGCCTAAGGCCAGGAAGTAATGAGCAATATGTCAGATTCAAAGAAAGTCAGTTATTTTCTATAAAAACTCTCACACAACACTAAAAACAGAAACTAAATACAAAATCGAAGAACTAGTACAATCAATAAAGTAAGAATTGAACCTGTAACTTTATAACCATTTGTATTTTTTGTATACCTGAACCTTAGACTTGGAACGACTTTGCCTAGATTTCATTACTTTTTAGAAATAAACAAGCAGCTCCATCGAGACTTGGCTAGTTTTTTACAGAATGTTTTTGGTGGGATTTCACTTCTTTTTGTAGAAACGTGGACATATTGATTTATTTTATGAAATTTTCTTATTTGACACAGTTTTTTTCTTTTTAGGAGTAGTTTTATTATTATTATCACAAGTCGGCCGAAGCAAAGAAAATATATCCAGGTGGGGATATAGCTCGGAAACAGCCTGTTTGTGTGGTGCCTCTCCCCAAACTATGGCACACTTACTATCTTGCCCAGCGTGTCCTACTACCTGTACGCTAAAAGACCTGTATGACGCAACAGATAATGCTGTATCTGTGGCGTCATATTGGTCATCACAAATTTGACCCGCCGAGTCGACACGCTAAGAAGAAGAAGAAGATTATTACAAATATTTCTTTTCTTTTTTTCCGGTTCTGATTCTTGTACAGTAAGCAACAGTTTTTCGTATTGCCCATTCGATTGACGGTTTAGACCGTTTAATTTCTGTAAGATCGGCGCGGTATTTACGCCTAAGCCGGTTGTATTCGGTGATCGCTGAAGCTTGAGCTTTTATACTCTTGAAGTCAACATTTATGAGATGAACCATACCATACCCATGAAGATTGGTTACTAGAATTTTGAACCATAGAGCTAGCAAATTTCCTATGTCTATGTTCTAGAAATTTATTCCACAGAATATTGCATGGAAGTAGTAAGTACTTTGTTGTACAAAGTACTTATTACTTCCATGGAATATTGTAAAGAATAACTGAAAATTAGCTCGATTCCAAGGAAAAAATAAGAACTTCATCGAAGTTTTATTTTTCCCATGCAATAATACAGCCAGTGTTCTAAAAACCAGAGACGAAATAAATTTAAAAAAAATGGTTAATGTCTGTCATTCTTGGCCTATCACGACCAGGGTTTCCAACTTGTGGCTTACGCCAAACAAAAGTAAATAATATGTCGTTTGTTAATTTGATATGTAAGGATTTTTTATTTGACACTTGATCAGTGTTATCAAATTGAGGGTTTTAGCCCTAAATTAAGGGTCAAAATACTTAATGACTATTTTTTATTCATTCCTCAGCACTTTGACAATTTAAATGTAACAATATCATTTAAACCACCATAATCATTACCAATTTTCCACATAATTGGGGCCTCATGCAAGTTGATAACCTTATTTTCGTCATCAAGCATTAGGAGGCATAATATTTTCAATTTTTCATACTGAACTTTGGGTAATTTTTGAAGAAGCGGGCAACTCTTAAAAGCAAAATGAAAACAGACAACAACGAAAAATTTGTCTTTTAAGTACAATCGAAATACAACTTAGTACAATATCCCGATGAATATGTACGATTATAACGTATTATAGAGGTAACGCGTACGGCAAATACTTGGCATTATAACGTATTATAGAGGTGACGCGTATGGCAAATACTTGGCATTTTCTGGCCAGAGATCATCTCCAAGCGTGAGCTCTGGGAAATGTGCAACGCTATAGATCGGCCACACGCTTCGAAGAGACCCATATACTAGGCAAGCTTTCGAGTGGATACCACAGGACAAAAGAAAAGTTGGTCGACCCAAGCAAACCTGGCGGCGGCGTACCGTTGCAGCGGAAAGGCAGTCGTTCTCTCCTGGTCGGAAGCAAAGTGCATTGCCCAGGACAGAATCCGATGGAGAATCACTAAAACTAATACTTAGATGAAGAAGCACTAAAAATAAAAATGTAATTATTATGGTAGTAATAAAACTAATGAAAATGTAATTACCCTTTTTTTAATTATGATTAAGCAGAAGGGGGACATTCGCTCAAAAGTAGGACGCTATATAGGCTAAATTGAATAAGAAGATGTGTCCCTCTACGCTGGACTTTTGCAATGACAGTCGATTTTTTTATGTAGCAATAGAAGGGGGCGTTGCCATAGAGATATAGTAATCTCTAATACAGCTGAGACCAGCTGAGGGTTCTTCATGAGATACTTCAGACCTTCGATTTTTGACATCAAATGAAGCGGCCCACCAAGTTGAATATTTTTTGTAAAGGCGGTATGTCTATCTCTAATAGTTTGGTTGGGCTCTTGTGTTTTCTAATCAGGGTCACCAGGTACTCCAGATCTTCGATTATCCTAGTTTTTATAGTTTTCCCTTTATGTAGCCATTAAAACCTAACTCTGTACCAAATTTCAGCTTTCTGAGTTTATGGGAAGTACTAGTTCTATTTTGATGATCATGAGTGAGTGAGTGTCGAAAATGCGAAACTTTGCTTTCGCTTAACTTCGGAACTAAAAGACCTACAGACTTGAAATTTTGGATTTTAAGTATGTGATTATAGCTTACTGGATGACGAAAATTTCTTCGTTCTGGTCTTATCCAGAGGTTCTCAAATAGGGGCCTGAAAATGCGGCGAAATGGTTCCAGTAAAGGATGGTACGGCAGTGTTTGCTTCGCGCTCGACTTGGCGGGGGCACTGCCGTGCCCTAATTGGCTTTATGTAAGAACATTTAGAAGAATTATTTTTTACATTTAGAAGAATGTACTAGATCAGTACGACGCTCCCAGTTAGAATATGACGCTATAAAATAATTAAGTCCGTTAAAACAAGGACGTTTTTATAGTTGTGGTCATTCTATGAATACGTAAAATTGTCCCAATCAGAGTAATCAGTACCCGATATACTTTTTTGTTAATTAACTGGCCAGTTTGTTATATTTAAATTGTCTGAGACTTTAAACTGTTTAATTGCGCTTCAGCGCTTTGTTCAAAGTACAAATTAACTAGCTCTGATTTATATAAATAATAAACTATATTTTTTTTAATATACTAGTTTTTTCCCTCGGCTTCGCCTGCGTGACCCATTTCATTCCCTTAGGGGTGAATTTTCCAAAATTGGAAAATTACTTACGCTATATAAAGAAACTCTCTGCAAAATTTCAAGTTCTACGTTCAGCGGTTTCGTCTCTGCGTTGATATACCAATAGGTCAATCAGTATCCAATTTTATATAGAAGCGAGATGATACCAACCAGGTTGGCAAATTGTATTTCCTAGGCGTGATAAGGTTTAATTTTTTTTAGAAAATAAAGATATTACGAAATAAAAAAAAAAATAAAATGAAAATCGATAACTCACCAAAAATGTTTTTGTAAAAACATATGTTTCCTCTCCATTTTTCGTCACTGTATCCTAACCTTAACATGGAATTTGTATTTGTCCATTGTATTGCTAATCAAAATTCTGCATGTTTGGATTAATTAATTAATTGTTGTACTTGTTACGTCACTCCACGAATCATCATTTTGACTCATAAAAATCTTAGTCCACTGCAATTAGTTCCATATGCGTACATCTGAAACAAATATATTTTATTGATTACTACCTACTAAAATATTTTTTTTATTACTATTACACTAAACCGCAACTTTGTTGTCCTGGAAATTTCGGGATTCTCCCCTACACTCCCCCATGGAACCTACAGGCCAAATTTCAGCTTCTTATACCCAGTAGTTTCGGCTGTGCATTGTCTGTCAGTAACGAAAGAGTTTATATATATTGATTGAGAATAATAATTATAATCAGTGCAGTATGATATAAAATAGTTGAAGATTGAAAAAATGAAACTTTCAATCTTCAACTGTATTAATAGCGTTTCAGAGGCAAGTTAAATTATTATAGTAAAAAGTTAAAGATTTTTTAATGTCACTTGGTCAATTGTAATTTTGGTTTGCTTGGATTTCGATTTTAACTATAATATAAACTATTCCATGTATTCGGAGTTTCTATCATCAATTTCCCATTAATTTTACAGTCCATTTAATAACATTACTAATTTAACGATGCCTTTTTTTTCAAATGATGTTATTTTAAATTAATTTCACGATAAACTTTGACAGCAACAGCGGTCATAGTTTACCCGCTGTCGACAACAGCCTTGCTGTTACACAACATGTCGGGAGCAACGCCTCCCATGATAAAAGCAGAACCATAAACAAGTTCAAACAAATCCGAAGAGTCCCATTCTCTCTGGATTAAGAGCAGTCTCTATAAGCCTCGTACCAAATGAACTCTAATTCGGAAAACTGGAAAACGGAACTTCTAAGATGGTCGGCAAACATAGCGTATGCACGTGAGAAATACTGACTCATTCAACTCGGTATGTTGCTATATGCAGTTTTCTACAAATTATAGGGTAATAGGGCCTAATTTGTTCACTCTTACTTTCGTTTTTCAATCACTGGCTAAATAATAAATCAAAAAACTTTGGATAAAATACTCTAAAATAATAAACGACACAGCTTTCTGAGGTAGTCCACTTAGAGCACTAATCCGAACAGCACAAACGCGAACAGCACAAGACCTTGTCCACGAACAGCACAATTTAATATTTTGGCATGTGCTGTTCGTGGATTCTAATTTTTATTTTATTTTGGTCCACGAACAGCACATACAACTATTATACTTATATTATGTATATTGATTTGTAAATACTCTTGGAACCTAGTGCTGTCTGCTGAATGTGTTCCTTATACAGGCGATATTATTTTTGTTACTAAATGTCGCCTAGACATATTTCGTATGTACCAACGAAAGTAGGTATGTGTAATTAATAAACGATCAAGTGATGTTATCGATATATTTTATTTAATATAGCCTGTATAAGGAACACATTAGCAGACAGCACTAGGTTCCAACAGTATTTACAAATCAATATATATAAGTACTAGCTGTCGCCCGCGGCTTCGCCCGCGTGAGTTTCGCTTAGATGAAAAATCTCTCTTGGAGCTTTTCATCAGATGTTCCAGATCTTCAATTTTTATACGTCAGCAGAAAATGCTCATCAAGTTGAACGATTTTTGCTAAGGCGCCATTTCCATATATTTTATAGTGTAGTGGGTCTCTTGGAGCTTTTCATCAGATGTTCCAGATCTTCAATTTTTATACGTCGGCAGAAAATGCTCATCAGGTTGAACGATTTTTGTTAAGGCACCATTTCCATATTACTTATAGTTTAGCTGTTCCGTTATGGTTCTTCATCAGGTGTTCCAGTTTTCAAAATCAATTATAGCCTATATGTTGCCCAGGCTTAATAGCTATACAACAAAAAAAGTTTCATTCAAATCCGTCCAGTAGTTTTTGCGTGAAACGCGTACATACATACAGACAGACAGACTGACAGACAGACAGACAGACAGACAGACTGACAGACAGACAGACTGACAAGAAATTCCAAAAAAAATTTTTTGCTTTCTATTGTTCTTTTTAAGTGTCCCTCTATCCATTTCAGTCAAAAATACTAAATGTACAGACAAAATATTTTTACTGTTTTATTATATGTATAGACAATAGTTACATGTGCTGTTCGTGGACGAAAATAAAATAAAAATTAGAATCCACGAACAGCACATGCCAAAATATTAAATTGTGCTGTTCGTGGACAAGGCCTTGTGCTGTTCGCGTTTGTGCTGTTCGGATTAGTGCTCTAAGTGGACTACCTCAGCTTTCTGATGTACAAAATGGTTAGATAGATAGATCAACACTTTATTGCACCATTTACAGAAAAGAATTAGTAACAAAAGTAAATACATAAATAAATGAGCGCAAAGGCGGGCTTATCGCAAATGCAATTTCTTCTAGCCAACCTTTGGGTGGAAGGAAACATTCGTGAAAAAATGTAGGGTGCAGAAAACATGATTAAAAAATACCCAAATTTATTGCGGTTTTGTTATTTAAAGAAAGAAAGAAAGAAAGAAAATAAATTTATTTATTTATTTAATTAATTTATTTAGTACTAGCTTTTGCCCGCGGCTTCGCCCGCGTGAATTTCCCACGGGAACAGTGCTTTTTCCCGGGATAAAAAGTAGCCTATGTGCTATTCCAGGTCATTATCTACCTCTGTACCAAATTTCATCGAAATCCGTCCAGTAGATTTTGCGTGATTGAGTAACAAACATCCTCACAAACTCACAAACTCACAAACTCACAAACTCACAAATTCACAAACTCACATCCAAACTTTCGCATTTATAATATTAGTATGGATTTTATCTCCGGATTAAATAAATGTATATGGATAAATCAAACAGATTAAGTTAGCCTTTGCTCCAATGGAAGTATTGGGTTATGTATAACAAATACTTAAATAGATAAACATCCAAGACCCACGATGTTTAGAATAATTCTAAACATCGTGGACTGTCACAACGGAGGTCCCGGGTTCATTCCCCGGTCCTTTTAAGTGCTAGTGCATCATTTGCTAGTGCAATTTAAATTGTAAATTAGGAATAAATAAACGGAAGGAAATAATTATTACCCGACATAGAGATCAAATATGATTGGCTTAACATAATTATATAATTCAATTTAAATATTATTATTTAGAAATGCCTGAGGCTGTTGGATATTATCGTTATTCGTCATATAAATATATCACTAATTATATTTAGTATGTATTTGTATTTCCGTCCGTTGACAGATACATATTTATTTAAATTGTAAGAAGCTATTAAAATATGATTTATTTTCATAAAAGTTATTAATTTTGAACTTTGCTCGTACATAACGTAATATTAGTGATTTATATCTATTTATGGTTCTTTTAAAATGTCAACGCTAATCAAGCTGAGTTTGAGATAAAAAAGGTATTATTTGCTTTAAAATATAGTAACTAACCAAAAATTTTCCTAAAACCTAATTTCATTAAAAATGTGCATGAAAACATTTATAAAACATGCAAATTTCTTTCGCATTGAGTGAGTATTTGTTTGGTTGTAAGGTTTAATGTTTAAACTCTATTTATTTTAGTCCTACTAGTTAGTTACTCTATTTATTGTAGTATTTGTAGTTAGGTAGTTTTTGTCAAAAGTCAAAAATTCTTTATTGAAACTTGGCCTTCAAAGAAGGCTCTTTTTCACGTCAAAAACTAATTATTTATTCATAGTATATTATGTCTCAAAGCTACAACCCTGCATTTCGGAACGACCACTGCTGAGAAGAAATGCCGAAATAAACTCATGAAACAGTCTTGGTCGCCTAACATGCCAGAGGGGCTATTTATTATCTTTATAACACTAGATTGTGTACAGTCAAAAATAAAATAAAAGCAGTTTCACAGTAGGTTCTGTACCATTTTTCTCGACACGAACATAACATTATCTTGGCAAAGTCAATAAAAAAGGTAAATATACCAGGAAAGCAGTTACCAAACTATTACAACACGACACTGTATCAGTGTGCTATAGCGACCTGTTATCTTACAGGCAAACAATGAGACAGTTTAAATAGTTTGTGACACTTATGTATAGACAGATATTCTATTAGACTATTATTACTATGTACGAGAAGGGCACCAACAGTCATATAGTAAAGAATTATGGTGAAAAAGGTTCATCAAGGAAAGATCAAAGTCGGACTAAAACGCATTTACCCAATTTTTCATGGAAGCAAAACATCATGTAAAATCTATATATTATTATAAATAACAAATTAATAACATATTTTCCAGAGTGTTAATTAAAACACTTAAAATCAAATATTGCGTATGTTAAAATACACACTATACTCCAAAAGATAAGTGCTTACAATTATGTCCTCATATAAGTCATTTTCAACTGACAACTGTGTAATGAAAATGCCTTGATTCTACCTAAATATAAAATAGGTCAAAATAAATATACCAAGAAAATTAGATTCAGAAAATAAAGGCAAAGCAGTTTATTTGTTTCATTAAAAAAATATATATTTATGTTTTTCTTTTTTATATAAGTAGAAATATCAATAATAAATTAAAAATATTATTTAACTCATGCACTATGCATATACCAAGAGTACCTACCTACAAATTAACTTCTCTATCTGCCAAAAACACAAACCACAAACTGTTTAAATTTCGCGGGAAACTCATTTATTGGTTTCGATTCACAGGCACAATAGAAATTATTTGAATAAAAATAAATAGCAGAAAAGTTCTCTATTCAAATTCAAAATATTCAAATCCGGCGCGCGCACCTTGGAATGGCATTCCCGCGGGCATGCGCGTAGCCGTATGTATGACCGTGCGTGTTGCCATTGGCAGACTGGACATCAGGCGCATCCATGGCTTCCAAAGTGGAACATGGTGAGAAGTACATAACATTTTGATACCTCTTTCAGGGAACCGTTGTACAAAATTGTATAAAAAAACTTCCCGAAAGAAAAATTTTATAGCCTGATAACATTAGTTTTTCCACGTTTTGACATAGTCAATTAAAGTTAGGCGGAAATATAGAGATATTCGTAATTTAATTTGTAAAAATTTACATAATTTTGAATTAGATTATTTGCCCGCAGCTTCGTCCTCGTAAATTTTACACCGTTTTTTTTTTACATATTTTGGTGAAAACCGCGTGAAAATCCGTTCAGTAGTTTTTAGGCTTATCGCGAACAGATAGAAAGACGCGGCGGGGCATTTTATTTTCAACCGACTTCCCAAAAAAGGAGGAGGTTATATGTTTCGATGTATGTATGTTTTTTTTTTATGTATGTTCGCCGATTTCTCCGCCAATTGTGGACTGATTTCCATAATTGTTTTTTTATTCGTAATGGTGTATTCCCAAGTTGGTCCCATTTTAACCACGTCAGAATCTGTTCGGTAATTTTAAAGATACCTAACAAAATATAAAAATACCAACATTGCATTATAGAGCAAAAGCCCGCGACAGCATGCCCTTCCTTATTTTATTAAAACTCAAGATTTTCTCTGTATGTCCCCAACATAGAAATAGCGATTAGCGACTATAAAAGTTGGTTCATGATTACTTAGGCAGATTACTTGTAGCAATAACATTTAAAGTGGTAACTCAATTACCTCAAAGTAAAGTTTTTTAAAGATTTTATTCCTAATAATATTAGAAATCACGCCATCCATTACCAGGCAATTAGTGCAGATATAAACCCCTGCTAGATATTGTAACCTTACTAAATTATAGTTATATTTGTTTTATTATAAAAGCTTAATTTAATATTACTTTGGGAGGCCCCAAGGTTGCTTTTTTTACCTATAAAAATCATCCTTACTATCCATATTACCTGCATAAGCAACTAAGATCCAAACTTCATACCTAGTCGCTAATATTTTTTACCCGTATATACCACGCAGAGAAACATTCAGCATTTTTAAAATAAGGAAGGTTTGGTCGTCACTGGCTCTCGGTCTATTTATCTGCCAAAATAATAGACAATTTGACATGTTGTGACATTTCAAATCAAACTTACTAATTTAGACATAAAAAGTTTCGAATTCTTAATTCTTTATTTTCGGCCAGTGAAAGAAAAGTTTTTATTAAACTAAAAATGATAAAATAAAACTTTTTTCCAAAAAAAATGAACCGACTTCCATCATAAAACTTAAAATCATGAAATAACAATTAAGAAAAATGTATTAGCATTCTACCTACTGAATGAGGTGAAGTCGGTGCCAAATTGAATATTAAATAATCTAAGTTAATATTAGAATCATGTATATAATACCTAGCTAAACAATTACATAACACCCTTACTCCTGCACTTGGCACCGACTTTAAGTTTTATGATGGAAGTCGGTTCATTTTTTTTGGAAAAAAGTTTTATATAATATGATTACGAGATTCCTAAGTAATTTTTTTTTTTGTCTGAATCTATATCAAATGTCTATTTTCAGCCAGTTTCTTTCCAACCATATGATGAATATACTATCATTGAAATCGATACGACGAATAAAAGCTATTTTTTATCTGCATCGCAAAACGTTTATCATTCAATTGTTAGGAGTATATTAGTGTCGAAATCGACCATGCATTGATTTCTTCAGGGATATGACCTAAGTTGCTATCTGGAAACAAATAGCCATTACTAGCTTTTGCCCGCGGCTTTTCCTACGTAATTTTCCCACGGAAACAGTGCTTTTTCCCGGGGTCAAAGGTAGCCTATGTCCTTCTCAGTACTTCTAACTATGTGTATGCGAAATTTTAGGAAGATTGGTTCAGTAAATGAAGTGTGAAGAGGTAACAGACAAATAAATAAACAAACAAACTCACTTTCGCATTTATAATATTCCAATGGGAATCCTTTCTTTTATTTCTTTCTTTCTAGCTAGAAACTATCTGACTGTGGTCACACATCTACAATGTCTGTAATAAAATCGAATTTTACGGACAAATCTACGATCCCCAAGTTCATTCTAATTATTGAAAATGAAAAATTGTGTCCAAAGTGAACAGATAAAAAACTCTCCTTTCAATAATCCAAGTCAAACCTACTTATTTTATTTTGATTCCATATTGTTATATGGAATCAAAGAAGTAGTTAAATAAGAAATCTAGAGATAATGAAGTGTCATTATCTCCGGTTTTCTTAACATATTGATGTTCATTTTATTACACATACGAGTATAACTATCCGCAATAATAAATTTTGGCATTTATTTAAATGTCCCGGAGGCCAATGGCATGAAGACATAAATTAAAATGTTCGCGTCGTTGATTTTACGATCTAACATACATATTTGGAATAGGCACGGATCGCAACTAGTTGATTCAAATCAAGTAGGCATGAAACATATTTAGCAAATTGTTAATACGTACACTCAACTGCAAGTGATTATATGTATGGAGCTCTATGCGATGGTAATATAGCCGAATTTGCAACGACTTTGTTAGGTTGATGTGCTGTAGACTGTACGTTTAATTGTCTCAAACAAAACGAGGTTTTATTAATTCATTTGTTAATTTTATTATGCTGTTCGATTCGATGTAGGTAAATAAAATAATTTGGGCGTTACCCCATGGCTATTTATGAAACTTTATCACAGGAAATTCTCATAAGTAGAAGATAAATGTCTTTTATATGTATAGATAGAGATATCTACCTAATGTGCAACCGTAAAAAAACATTTAATTCATTCATGAATCGTTTCACTATGAACCTTCCTTCATTCTCATCAAATAATCATGCCTCCAACTTAATTTGACAACTCTAAAATTCTACCAATTCCTTGAATATTTTTAGAGAATGCCATAAAATTCCTAAACCAGAGTTATCCAGCCGTTATAAGAGCATTTGAGCTATTCAACGCCATTAATACCACTATAGGTGGTCTGCTCCATACCGTCCTCAGTATAGAGCAGTGTACAGGCATTTGTCGTTCCAAAGTTCCTCTATAAAACACTAAAAAGTATTCTATCGCCCACTTTATTGTTCCGTTGTTCCATTAAACAAATAAATAGAGCTTAAGTTATGGACACTAGCACTTACAGTTACTGTTAATGTCAGTAAGAGAGTCTAATCTAGTTTTATCAAGTGCTTTTGGTAACTAAGTTGATATGTGAGCCTCGTACTGTACACGTAAAACGGGAATATCCTGGTGAAAGGTAAAATATATTTATATTGGTTATAAGTAAATAAAATAACTGTTTATTAATATAAATATCAAATTTTATATTACATCCTACTGTATAAATAAAGTTTTACGACTCAAATGTCACTTATAATTAAAACATAAGGAAGCAAATGACTTACATATAAATCCTAACCCTAACTAATATTATAAATGTGAAAGTGAGTTTGTTTGTTTATTTGTTTGTTTGTTACCTCTTCACGCTTCATCTACTGAACCAATCTTCCTCAAATTTTGCATACACATAGCTAGTGAAGCGGTGGTGGCCGAGTGGTTAAGGCACCCGCCTGTGGCTGCAAAGTTCCCAGGTTCGAATCCTGCCCGTGCTACATGAGTTTGTATACCAATCTGACTCATGTACCTATGCTAGTTTTCATCGACCACCACTTGCTTCCGGTGAAGGAAACCATCGTGAGGAAACCTGCACTCTGGTTGATGATTATCAGCTAGTGTGTGAAATGGAGAAGGCAATGGCAAACCACTCCATTAACATTGCCAAGAGAGTCGTTGTGTGTGTTTCATTCCATATAATGACCACGAGACTCAGTCATGAGGAAATGCGACTAAAGAGAGAGTTAGAAGTACGGAGAAGGACATAGGGTACCTTTCATCCCGGGAAAAAGCACTGTTCCCGTGGGAAATTCACGCGGGCGAAGCCGCGGGCAAAAGCTAGTAAGTTCATAATACAGATCCAGTGATTATAATTGAAAATCAAATAAATAAGGCGTGAAAAGAGAAAGTTCAGTTAGTCAAGGCGCTTGTATTTATCTATGCGTGTTATCCTAATTAATTTGAAGTAGGTACATACTGTCTTTAATTTACATTATAAATGGACTCGAGCTGGTAATGAAAAAATCTAAGAGGACTAGACACTATAGGTGTTTGTGATAGGCGCCAGTCGGATTGGGATGAATGTCAATTTATTTTTGGCTTTCTCAGATTTTTTGGTGGTCCCGTATGCGATTTTATTTCAAAAATGGCGTCTGATGACCAATTTACATATACTTTTTTGATTTTGATGGCAAATTGAGGTTGATGGCAAACTTACAGTAACCCTATTTTTTCTACGAATGCATATAAGAAATGGCACTAGGTGTAGTTTTCCCAATGCGTTTTCCACTAGATACATACCGCGTAAGGGTTCCTCAATTAATTCATTACATATCTATCATATAATTTGCCAAAGACTATCTATTGCAAAGATAAATATTGCTACAAAGAAAAACAAGCAGAATCGCCAAGGCATGACTCTAAAATAAAAATAAAAATAATGGTTCCATTGTTGCTTCAGGGGATTAGGAAGCTAAAAATTCCCAAACTTGGTCAAAAGTCCAAGAAGCTTCATTGCATTTTTCTATTTGTCATCAAATAATCTCAAATTCACGACAAAGCTACCGCGACAGCGATGATGGCACGTAACTGTTTATTCAAACAGAACCTGCACAATCATGGGCAAGTCCGAACCAAACTGGTCTTTTTAAACCGCCCATTTTCCGCCCCATTTTACACTCGTTGGGCGAATTGACCACCAAAAAATCTGAGAAAGCCAAAAATAAATTGACATTTCTTCATCCCAATTCGACGAATGCGAGAACGAAGTTCTTAAATTTATTGATTTTGAAAGGGCCTCGACCTTTTGAAAAGGGCCAATTTTAGGAAAAACTTTGCCCATCTCCGCCCACATCAGAAGCATGAGTGGGGCAAGTTAGGGCCTAATTATCGCCTCTTAGCAACCCAGGGCACGCACCTTTGACCCCAAACGAGGTTTCGATTTAGTGACCCACTTTGTCTCGCAATTGTTTCATAGTTTCAATTATTTTCTTCACATTTTTCCTAAACTTGTAATCATATCACAATGAAGGTACAGTATAGAGAATTTAAACTATACGTCCGGCATAATGCGTGCTTTATCTTCTTCTTATTATTTTGAGAAGCCTTAAAAGGGAGGGGAATTACATGTGTTAAACATACAAATAACTAAAAATTTACTTTTATGTTCAAAATATCGTTGTGTGACGAATGGCGTAGGAAAGGCAGAAACCGCATATCAGCAGCTAATGAATAAAGGCCGTGACACACGCTCCTGTCGCGCGGTTTAGTAAAGTAAAAGTGCGACCACGTCGTAAAGTCCATAGTAATTTAGTAGGAATTTTACTGGTATTAGGTTTCGTTGCACACTCATATTGGTCACTTCTGTCCTAAGTGGCGTCAACACATCATGAAGTCTCTTGTTAATTTTCTGTTTTCTACCACACGATTTTGCGATGTAGGGCTCAGATGTTATATCTTCATTGGGTACTTACAGATAGTTATTTTTACTTCTTATTGTATAAAATGTTTATAATTACGGTCACTATCATGATTTTTTAAAGTGCTCGTTGTAAAAAAATTACATTCCTCATTTCAAACAATTTTCAAAAATCAAAATTTTCATCAATTCATTCATCATTCACATTCACATCCTGTATAAAAATCACATTTTAATTTGCCTTTAATGAACTAGAGGTTTGCCTGATTTTATACCTAATTAAAGTTCAGCTAAAATAATTTTTTGCTGAACTTTTAATCCTAGATAAAAACAGAGGATGCTAAAATTTAGAACATTGTAATTAATAGCGTAAGCATCCGATAGGAACAAATTTTCTGATGTTCGCCGGAAGCGGAGCTCTAAGCACATGCTAGTCATCTTATAAACGTTCCGAAAATTACCAGTTTACGCTCGCATTAAATTTAATAGCATGTCTTCGCGGCGATCGGCAAAGCGACAGAGACGCTATCGGCATACAAAACTCCTAATAAATTTCCAATCTGGCGATATCAATACCAATAAAACTTTTACGACTGCAACAGCCTCTTTCAAGGACAAGAGGAAATAATTGAAGAAAACCATTAACAGATAGACACTACTTAGTTGTGGTGTCGGGAGTCAATAGGCGACAACTATCGCGAATGTCTCCTAATGATATAACTATTGGACTCCCGTGATTTCAGTTCAATGACTCTAAATTGTGCAGGCACTTGTCTATTAGTAGATGTCTGTGTGTGTCTAGATTCAGATACTATATGCCTACTGTGTTATACTTATGTACAATCAGATGCAGAGGAACCTGAACCTCCTATCTTACAAAATCCTATCTTATTGGGGTCAGGATTCTCTGCATCTGACTGTACGACATAAGCTTTTACGTTCGAAACAAAATGTACAATTTTAATAAACATGTTCAATTTTTTGTGCATGTGAGAAATAGCGGGAACTTCTAATAGAGCAGACTAAATAAATAAATTAAATAGTTACCACCCCCTACTACCTCTTCGTCATCTACTTCAATTTTTCCATTTTAATTGGCAAATGTAACGTTTGTTAGTATCATTTCTTCATCATCATCATCTCAAGCCTTCCTCGACCATTTTGGTGTAGGTCTCCTTCAACTTTCTTCAACTTCCTCCAATTTGCTCTATCCTGGGCAGTGTGTAGCCATCACCATCATTTCTTCATCTAATATGAATTTAAAAAATGTTCGTACAAGAAAATGATTTACTTTTTATTGCACCCTAAAATGCAGCCCACACAAGCCTCATAAAATTATCACGAAGAAATGCATCTAAACAGTGCACTAACCCATAGATGGTAAATAAACTAAGAGCAGAGTTAGCGGAATCAAATCACTATGATGTAATTTCCTTCGCACTCCGGAATTTTATTAGAGAAACAATGAATTTTCACAATCTAGTGATGTAACTTTCCTCCGAACAGTTTTGATTGTTCAGTGATAGGCTAATAGTCCATGAGTCAGCTACATTGTCTTTGACATAAGCGAATTTATGCCTTTGAGAAACTAATTAGTCTCTTTACGATGCGGTTGCGTTTAGAAATCTTTGGGCTTGAGGCAGAGATCCGATGTTTCACACCTCGTAAATTTTAAACTTCATTTCACAAATTTGTAGTGGTTTTTTAAACAAACATAGAAAAAATTTCTTTAAAAAGGCTTCCCAAAAATAGAAATTTTATTGAATGAGGATAGTTTAGCATTGTAAAATAAAATAGAGGTTATGTAAACATTTGGAAATTTGATGCAAATTTAATCATGACTGAAAATAATGATGGAGTTAACCAGAATACAATGTATCTACGATCAACCAATATAGTACGAGATACGTCATTAAAGTATTATATTGGCTTTTAAAAACGCTTGTATAGCTACCTGTATATTAGAGCGATCGGGTCAGATCGTGACTAAATTTCCAATGTGATTTTATGTGAACAAAAGCCTATTTAGTATGGAAATTGGGCAGAGTGACTACAATAAAAAAGTCGTTATTCTGTTATGCAAATGGACTGTAACATCATGTGACTGTATTAAACGAATGGATAATTAATTAATGAAATTATATTGTATTTTAAAACGACCAAATTGGTTTATTGGAATCTCATTTAAGACTCTTTGGGCTTTTTCAAATGGATTTTACCTTCCTTTTTCTGAGTACTATAACGAAAGAGCAGCCAAAAAATTACAGTGCCGAAAAAGTCCGAGGCACCTAATGACAACAAGAAATCAATGTGATAATAGTTCGGTTGACATAATTTCTTCAAAGATTTATATCCGTTAGATGGTTACGGGTCATCAAGAATCACTTTGGAGGTTTAAGTTAATAATCCTTCAAGTATTGGTATTGTCAATATTGTAATGGGATTTTCATATATTTTCGGCGTTTTTTGGTTTATAAGGCTTTTGTACTCTACGTGTGCTTTAAAGCTATAATAGTTAGGTTGGGAGATAATAGTTGCCTTAGTCGCCACTACTCTTCGAGCAACAAGGACTTCCGCGCGAGTCTGTGTTGCTCTATGCCACTACTACTCGTCTATAGAATAGTCGATTCATAAGTCCGATGAGTCGATTCATAGCTCAATTTGTAACGCGTTAATAAAATAAAATATCCTAACCCCAACGAACTAAATATTAGTTCGTTGCCTAACCCTGAGATTAATATTATTTCTGAGTCATTGCTCCTCACATTAAAGAGAAAAGTAATAAAATAATATCGACATATACATATTTTCATTGGACCTAGGTGGTCTAAATACGAATACTAAGTGGGCAATTGAAGTTAAAAATAAATCAATAAGTTACGCAGCAACGTTGTAGAAAATATATATCAACTCTGCGCAAGAAAATCTAGGGCGATCGAATTACCCGCTCTTTGTCGGTCTGCGCCTGCACATCATGTGTGGGTTCGACATAAGATACCATCTGCGTAACTCGGCAGCTAGTGTTACTAATATGCTGATAAAAGACATAGACCTAAACTTCATATATTTTTTTATTTCCCATAGGTAGCTAGGCATTAAGATTGTTTCAAGTGATTTCGCAATTAAGCAAGGAAACCAGACTACATTGAAAAATCAATTGTGTCTTTTTAATATATACAGTGTTCCTGTGCATCTGTATGAGTACGTAAATTACAATAACTTCTACCTTTCTTTCACAAATCAAATAAAAACAAAAACACATCCATTCATAAACAAAACTTCCTGAGTCCTAAACACTTTCCAATTCTCTCCAAATTATTTTAACTACAACTATTAAAATTTTATATCGTTCTAATAGAATCCTGTCCTATCTTCCATAATTAAATTATCAGCTATTTCAAGAGGTATGTTCGGAATAGCATTCCTTTCTAAATAGGTTGGGTTATATGTGGTTTTATTTCCTATGTTGTTATCATATCTGTGAGTAAATAAATTCGATTTTACGCCGTGTTCTACATTAATCGATGGATAAAGAGAGTGTTTCACTATTAACTGGGTTTTATACACAGAAATCGAAATAATCAACAACTAGAAAGAAATGCGTTGCCATCTTTTTTGTTTTAATGCGACAATGCCTGTCGCTTTTTCTAGTAATTGAAAATTTTGTATCTAAAGTCCATTTATTCATAATTGTCCTATCATGCAAACAATGTTACCATGTCTTTTTATGATTTTACAACAATTTAAATTAAAATATAATTTTTAGGACATTACTTTCGTGGTTAATAAATGTTTTACTTTAGAATGTTTAGGTTAGAACTAATATTTGGTTTATTTTCAACAAAATTCAACAAAAAGTACTGTGAAGATTGTTTACATAATAGGACTATTATGAATAAATGGACCATACGTAATAACTGGTAATGCACTAATAAGTATGATTCAATACACGAATCTAATCTAGAATTCCTAAAGATTTGGCCAAGGAATATTCCAAACAACTCACGCTAGCGCCTGAATCAATTAGGAGAACGTACTAAATTTGTATATTTTTGTTAATTTATTTGTGTTTCCTTTTTATGTGTATATTACTGTTTCAGAAGGATTGGGTATTTGTGTTATAACTATGTGTATTATAACTTTATGTTTTTTTATGTATGGGGCGAGAGCCATGCAGACAGTGAAGATTTATAAATAATTAAAATTTGCTTATTTTAAAAAAAGGGTAGGACTTCTTCCCTAAGGGTAGGGAGGATGAAGAAGAATTTCAACATAATAAATCCTAATAAGTTTTAAGGCGTTAGGAAAAAAGGTTTAGCTTCCCATAAAAATAAATGTTTGTTATGTCGTAGGTAGGTCCTGGGATTTAATAGGAGTTAGTGGGGAATCCTCACATCGTGTTAACTAGGGATCGAGAAATGTATGTAGAAATAATAGAGTTGTTGAAAAGATACCTGGCACTTCATGCCTACAGGTATGAAATCTTTGCTGGATTTCTCAACATACTTTGTTCTTTTTTTGTGTATTATCTCAAATGATGGGTTTTAAGGAGGTAGATGTCATATCTATAAATATTCGTATATATAGTGTTTTCCGACGATTTCTCTTTAATTTTTACTAGGTAACTTTATTTTTCACATGTTTACTGATTATATTTTATCAAGTCTCTAAAGTTACTCACTTTAATACTAGCCGTGAAGAAACCAAATTAGAAAATATAAAATTCATTTATAAAAAACAATTATTTCAGGGCATTTGTACAGTCAACGGCTCGAAAATCTGCCAATTTTTTTTGTTAATCCACTATTACCGCAACGTAGAGGTCATGCAGACTTGCTTGTCCTGCAGTTTGCTGTACGTCTATAAGCAGGATGTCATCTCGCAGCAAGCCGGATGAAAGGCCTGGGACCATTATTTTAATACCTGGACAATCTTAGGTTTCTCGCTTGCGTATTAGATAGCATTAGTCAGTTACTTGTCAGTTTACGATGTTTTAATTGCCGCCTTCGTTTCATAATTAGATTGAAAACATGTTTGATAATAATTTTCCGTGGAACATTATAGTCGGCTCTTCCTCGCTTTATAGGACAAGCATAGATGTGAGGTTTAATTAGTATTTTATTTGAATCTAAGTAGTTTAATGTTGGGTAACATGGTGTTTATGGCATTTAAAATCGAGCACTAACAATTGGATACTTAAGTCAGGCAAAAACTCTCTAACTAAATTTTCCCAAAAACCTGGGTTTGAATCTGTTCACAGAGTACCAAAGCTAAGTTTTATTTTATTTTTTTCCAAAACTTTAATTTAAAAGTATCACAAATAGGTACATAAGGAAGACTTATTGTTAAAAGCATTCTCTACTAGTCAGTATATTTTCACAAAACTTTTTGGTTAAAAACCTACAATATTAACAGGTATATCTTTTTTGGATTAAAAAGCACCCAAAATGCAGTTAGTACTAACGTACTCTTATTTAATACAGGAATTATATATGATGGTCGCGGGTTCAAGTCCTGCTCGCATTTTTTCATCATATCCAATTTCTATATTAAGTAAAGGTATATCTTGAATCCCGAAGGCAGCAGTACAATATTTATCGCTGGGATTAATCAGTACGGATAGTTCACAAGTCCCGTGCGATCTGCTGCCAGGTATGCAAATAGTGGACGGAGCCGGGAGCAGAGATTGTATCTTATGTATATACTGCGGTTCAATGTTAACTCCGCTCATTGTTAGTACAGTTTTTATTGGCTTAGATCCCTATTAGGAGTTAGATTATAACGAACATGTGCTCTGGTTGAAGAAATGGTTCTGTACTTACATACTACTACTGTAGAAAATTATAATAAGTTTTTTGAAGAAAAATAAACAATCGTTTTTTCACGTTTGTTAAACTCGGAATCAGAAAATAATGTTTTAACAGATAAATATTGTTAATGAGAGAAATATTTAGCCAGCTTCAATATCAGAACACAGAGTTAATTGGTCTGGTCTTTCAAAGAAAGGACAAACTTCTAAGCACTATGCAAAATATAATAACAAATCTCCAAGAGAGTTTTATGTTAGTGGACTGCAAGATGCCTTGCCTACATTACATCTTAAAGTGGGGTCTGGCGAATACGTCGACTGTAGCTAGAGTTTACAGCACACCGATTATCACGAGACCGCCTTTAAGCAGCAAGAGTCTGCAGCACGCGACTACACTGAGTTGTAGTGATAATGTGTGTGATATATCTGTCTCTTTTTAGCACAGCATTTAGTGCATATGAAGAAAGAGTACATCCAATATGTCAACAGTTCAACTTATAGCGGCGTTAATCAAAGTGCTGCAGGGTGCTGTCGAGTGTAGCTGGTCGCTGCGACCGGCGGCACCTTGCAGCACCTTGCAGCACCTTGATAGACGCCGGCTTAGGGATGTATGCAAACACGAAAACAAAACATCGATATATCGATATTTTGTCTTTCTTGGCAGGTACTTACAAACTAGGGACAACCCGTCTGTCTGCTCGCGATAAACTCAAAAACTACTGAACAGATGTTTATGCGGTTTATACTAATGGACTGGGTGGGTCATGTCATAATAAAGGAAAGCTTTGATGTACAATTTTCTCGGGCAAAGCCGTGGGTATAAGCTAGTCGATATATAAATATGTAATTCTATTGCGTTGCATTAAAATGATTTTCTAAAAACCGCATCAAAATCGGTACAGCCAAACGCCAGATAATCGCGGACAAACATACATACAAAAATCCAGGTCAAACTGAGAACCTCCTTTTTTTTAAGTCGGTTAAAAGTAGCATTTTTAATAATGTTTTTGGTTTTTTATAAGATGTTGTGTATACGTTTATCTTTGTATAGTAAAGTATTTAAAGTATATTTTATAGATTTTCTAAGGTTTCTAGATTGATGGAAATACACTCCTTGAAACTACTACAAAAACAAATTTTACCTACCAAAAAATAAAATAAAAGCTTCTATATAACTAATAATAAACATCGATGTTTTACTACACCCCTAAGTCTCGGTATAGTTAACGGAGGCCGCAGGTCGCAGCGGCTAACGCCGTCTGCTGCTAGCTTAAGGGGATGTAATCCATGATTACCTAATATTTTATTTCATCGTATTGTTTGGTTTATTAATTTATTTAGGTGAAGTTTATATCACTGATTACAAAATAACACATTAATTTGTTTTTAAAACTGATCGTCATTATTATGGATTCTTAGCCATTACCATCTCTCTCTTTAGTCGTATTTCCTCATGACTGAGGGTTGTGGTCATTATATGGAATGAAACACACACAACGACTCTCTTTGCAATTTTAATGGAGTGGTTTGCCATTGCCTTCTCCATTTCACACACTAGCTGATTATCATCAACCAGAGTGCAGGTTTCCTCACGATGTTTTCCTTCACCGGAAGCAAGTGGTGGTCGATGAAAACTAACATGAGTCAGATTGGTATACAAAGCCATGTAGCCCGGGCAGGATTCGAACCTGGGATTTTGCATCCACAGGCGGGCGCCCCACCAGTCGGCCATCACCGTTTCAGCCATTACCATAAGTATTAAAAAATAGAATACTATTAGCCTGATGCGATTACCACCAGTAATTATTGTTTAAATCAAATATCACCTAATTTCTTTCGATATTTTTAACTTTGCACGCATTCCAGATGATTTAAAAAAAGGCTTCAAAATAAATCAGAAATAATCCAAAACGCGGCGCCTTAAGTTTGCGACAGTCTGCGTTCCTTTGTAGAAAGCCGCTTCTCGTAATAACTTTTTTGTGAATTTATTTTTTGTGGAGTTGTTGTGACAATATGTCTATCTCTTTTTAGCTCTTTTAAGACGAAAGAGTGCAACCAATTTGTTAACAGTTTGACTTAAAATCTGTCGAGAATCCGAGACGCCGCAAAGCCACTCCGCACTCGCCGCTCTTTCCCCTCAACGTTACGCTGATATCGACGTTACAAGAGACCATTCTCAACGGTTTTCATATAATTTTGTGTCCTACGTGACGTGTAGCTCGTCGCTGCGTAAACGCGAGAACGCGGCATTACATAACTTGCTTAAATCATTCAGATCATAAAAAAATTCTACGAAGAATGAAGATAAAATGAATTTCGTGCGCTACCTGTTATCAAGCTATGGTACACGTGGCGCACGGAAAGCAGAACCAATAGCATTTAGTTATGCAGATATAGTCTTGTCTATTTATGCTTGTATCTATACTATATATACTATATTATTATACTATCCATACTAATATTATAAATGCGAAAGTTTGGATGTGAGTTTGTGAGTTTGTGAGTTTGTGAATTTGTGAGTTTGTGAGGATGTTTGTTACTCAATCACGCAAAATCTACTGGACGGATTTCGATGAAATTTGGTACAGAGGTAGATAATGACCTGGAATAGCACAAAGGCTACTTTTTATCCCGGGAAAAAGCACTGTTCCCGTGGGAAATTCACGCGGGCGAAGCCGCGGGCAAAAGCTAGTACTATATATACTATCTCTCTCTCTCTCTCTCAGCCGAAAGACGTCCACTGCTGGACAAAGGCCTCCCCCAAGGATTTCCACAACGACCGGTCCTGCGCTGCCCGCATCCATGCGCAACCCGCGACCTTCACCAGGTCGTCGGTCCACCGAGTGGGAGACCTGCCAACACTACGTTTTCCGGTTCGTGGTCGCCACTCGAGAACTTTTCTGCCCCAACGGCTATCTGTTCTGCGAGCTATGTGCCCCGCCCACTGCCACTTAAGTTTGGCGATTCTGCGGGCTATATCGGTTACTTTAGTTCTCCTACGGATCTCCTCATTTCTGATTCGATCACGCAGGGAAACTCCGAGCATAGCGCGCTCCATCGCCCTTTGGGTGACCTTGAGCCTTCTTATGAGGCCCATAGTAAGCGACCACGTCTCTGTTCCGTATGTCATCACTGGCAACACACACTGGTCAAAGACCTTAGTCTTGAGACACTGCGGTATTTTGGACGAGAAGATATCGCGAAGCTTCCCGAACGCTGCCCAGCCGAGTTGCACCCAGAGTTGCCCAACAGAGTTATATACTATACTATAATATTATAAATGCGAAAGTTTGGATGTGAGGATGTTTGTTACTCAATCACGCAAAATCTACTGGACGGATTTCGATGAAATTTGGTACAGAGGTAGATAATGACCTGGAATAGCACATAGGCTACTTTTTATCCCGGGAAAAAGCACTGTTCCCGTGGGAAATTCACGCGGGCGAAGCCGCGGGCAAAAGCTAGTATTATATACGTGAATATCGCCAAAGTTAAATAGCACCTAAAGTATTCCACATACAGCACTTCTGTATGATTTTCTTATGAGCATTTAGGAAAAATCTGACCACAGGAACAAGACTGATGACCACAGCAAAATAAATAAAGGCCTCTACTCACGGGAGCAGTGTTGCAGATCCAATTCTAAAAAGTTCCGTAAAGCTTTGCTCAGAAATTTTTTGTTTGCCTCTATAAAAATCCGTAGATTTGCGGATTTATGTAGAGGGAATCTACGGACTTTAACGGATTTACAAGCAAAGCCTTACGGATTTTTAAAAATTGCATCTAGCAACACTATTCCCTAAATCGGCCCTGATTAAAGACCGTGAGTAGCGGCCTTAAGCGCTACTCTATCTGTTATTGTGAATTACTATAATATTATACTATAGTATAAAGCTCGACAGTAGTTGTAAACAGGCCCGCTTTTCCCTTGCATATTGTTAGTAAACATGCGACACTTGTGCAAATGGCTCGTTGATATCCTAATATTTGTAGAACAGATGACAGATGCATGTCATCGATTATGTTTGGTAGAATGCAACGTGGAATGTCAGGAGTTGCAGAGTTACATTTGGAGAGTTAGTTGTACCAATCTTTTTGGAAAAATATGTATTATGGTAAAATTATCGCTTAATCATATAAACAGTTTATATTATATCAAGCAAATATAAATAAATAAATAAATAATTATCAATCCTCAGATTTACAATGTAAAACAGAGTTTTAAACAGGTAAAGAAAATTATATTTATTTAATACCTGAAGTACCTATTGATTGATAGAATCGCATCTGTTGTAGATAGAGGTTCAAATTCTAGCAAATAATGAAGTACATTTACTCTAATAATTTCGAATCTTTCCTAAAAACAAATAGTTTCAATTTCTTGACTCATTAATGTTATTGTTGTTTTAACTTTTTGGGGTTCGATGTATATAGAGAAAATTATAAAAAGAAAACTCACCATTCAGTATTATTTTTCCTGATTCGATAGATATAATAAGTTCACGTAACACGATATATTGCTTGATATAATTTACACTTGTACCTCTTCAAAAAAGGGAAATGTTTAAACAAATTTTGATGTACATTTTCTTCGGAAAAGTGCAATGCGCGTGGGCATGCTCGCCGACTTGACGATGGCTTTCGACTGAAGGGCTTAGAGAAAAATGTTGGTAAAAGCCCCGATTATGATAGTGTTATAGTAAAGTTGACGCCGAGACTCGCTCGGTGCACTGTTCTAAATTCCTGTTGATAAGATGAATGTTTGATGATGCGCTGCATCTTTTATTAAAATTTGATTGAAATTTAGTTGTAGACGATAATGGATTTAGCTTTCTTAGTCATAAAAGTATACCTACCTAGTTCTAAGAAAGATAATTTACCTCTAGATATTAACTTAAAACCGATTTTGACGAAACTCAGACTAGAACCTTAACAAATTTCGATATGCCTACTTAACTGAATAATGACTATAGCATCGTTCGTCATCGATCTTTTAAAAATATATGTATATCTGTAAATATATGTATACCTAGCTATCCTGTCACTATACCTGAATCTCTATAATCCCAGTATTCAGCTAAGCGTGGCCTTCGAGTCTCACGACTCTTGGCTCTGTCTACCTCGTAAGGGATAAAGACGTGATTCTATGTATGTATATCTAATATATACCTACTTAAGTATCCTAACTTGATAAAAACATCATTAATGTGACAAATCCATTCTATACTTTACAAGTAGGCATCGGGTTTTACAGCTTATAATTTAACTCTGGCAACCCTATAGCTTTATTCGCATTTACTAATTCGTCTCGGAAATCCGAGTTGACAGTTTGAAAGAAAGTCCCGATATTTGCGGCGCGCGCGCAATCTCCAAGCAGGAAGACATTACGTGATGTATCGAATGAATCCCGTAGGATTAGATACTCAGTTAATTTAATGTTTTTATTATTACTACTGATCACTGTATGTATAATTTGAGTGTATTCTATCTATCTGTGTTACAAAAATAAGTAATTTTATACATAGATTTATATTCTTGTACTATGATGAAATATTGAGTAAAATACAAATTACGTACTAACAACGTTTGTATAATCAATATATTATCCTAATTATTCAACAGATGTTTATAACTATAAAATTGACAGGACATCGAATATTTTTTGCACAAACTCTTTTCTTCATGAACGTTATTTATGTAAAATGTTAATTTTCTAAACCACACAGGCTCTTCAGTTAATAACCAACCACTTATTTTGTCATAAACAAACCCCTATGTACTTACCCAGATGTTAAGTTCTTGTAACGAGTTCATCTCACGCACCGTGCAATCATTTGCCTCTAATATATCGGTCACGAAAAACAATTACAGTCATAGCGGGCCCAAGGCAACTATTTTTGAAGTCTATGACTCACCAAAATCCAGTAGAACGTGAGATTTTGAATGATTTCCATTCGTTATAACTTATGACACCCATCTCACTGGGTTTGTTATTTAAAAATAAATAATATAAGATCTTCATTGCAGCCAAAATTGCCATATCAAAATAAAAGTAGGTAAAATAAAATAAAATGTATAAAATTGTACCCCATTTCTTTCCAAACCTTTGCCCAGCAATGGGACGAAATAGGTTCAAAAAATGTACCTAGAAACTATCTAGGAAGCCGTTACTTTCGGTTCTCGCACTGATAAACCTCCATATATAAACACCCACCCTTGGTGCTTTATTTTCAATATAAATATAGGTATGTATAATTGTATATTGTTTACCGTTGGGGGAAACGCGCTCGTAGAATTTTTTCGTTGTTTACATAGCCTAAACTAATAAAATTTTGACATTTTGCTCTACTTATATATCATCTCACCTGTTTTGTTAAAAGAAAATCATTCGTATCACTAGTTTTCATTTAGCCATATATTTCGAAAATAGTTACCCATAGCTTGCTTTGTTATAAATTAGCCACTTATTGCCAGGATAGTAAACAATAATTGACTCATAGCTTGAATAGAAACGTTCTTTTGTCGACAGAAAATAAATAGGTAAGTTATATCCTTATTTTCAGAAACGCCAGGACCTTGATACGTTTAAATTTTTTACTGTCTATAATAACTATCTATACATATAATAAAACAGTAAAAATATTTTGTCTGTACATTTACACCCGTATTCACAAACGTTTCCTTGACTTTCACTTCACTGACGTTTAACCGACTCGACCAATTTGGTATGATTAGCCTGATGGGTTATGAGAAAAAGCAAAATACACACGTAGATTGAACAGGGTTTTATTTCTTAATAAAACAAACACCGGCGGCCATACATCGGATCAGAGCGCAAGAGAACAAGAAGGATATTTATCCTATATTGACAGTTCATACATATAAAGCCACTGACAGATGACACTGACAGATGACATTGACATTCTGTTTAAGTTTACCAAGCCAACACTAACCCTTAAACTAATACATAATGCAATGAAAATATCTAGCTTACATTACCATGTAAACACATGAAACATCAGACACACATCTGAAATTACATTACAAAAAGAAAACTAAACAGGACCTTAATAGTTAGCATGTAATCCACTTATACATTTTGAAACAACATTTTATTACATAACTATAAACTTACATAAACATTTGAGACACAAACTTTAAATGTTTCTCCTTTGTCAAAGACTTAGTTAAGACATCGGCCAACATTTCATTAGTAGGAATGTAACATAACTTTATTAGATTCTTATTTACCAAGTCTCTTACAAAATGATGCCTTATATCTATATGTTTCGTCCTGGAATGACATACAGAATTATTACAAAGTTTCTGTGCAGATTGGTTATCATTATATAAATTAATTTTACATCTAATTCCAATACATTCATTAACAAAAGTCTGTATAAACAATGCTTCTTTACTAGAGTCAGAGATTGCCATATACTCAGCCTCAGTACTTGAGAGTGCTACTGTACGCTGCTTACGACTTTCCCAAGATATTATAGAGTTGCCAAGACTGAATACATACCCTGTGTAAGACCTGCGATCTAGCTGATCACCTCCCCAGTCAGCATCTGTGAATCCTGCAATTTCAAAAACACCCTTTTTAAAAACAAGTTTATAATCTTTTGTACCTTGTAGATAACGCAAAATTCTCTTTGCTGCTTTCCAATGACTTTCACCATAGCAGTTGTTGAATTGGCTTAAATAGCTCACACTGTGTGCTATATCCGGTCTGGAACATACAGCCAAGTACATCAAATAACCTATAAGGCTTCTATAGTCAAAATTACATTGTGATACTTCTTCCTTCTGTAATTTTAGACCAACTTCCATAGGAGTTTTGATCGGTTTACATTCTGTCATCTTAAATTTTGATAGAATACGCATAATATAACCAGATTGATCCAATGTTATCCTGCCATCTTGTAATTTACAAATTTTCATACCCAAGATCGAATTGGCAGGACCCAAATCCTTCATTTCAAATTCTTCCATAAGTTTCTTCTTGATATTATTCTTCTTTTGTGATGATGGTGATGAAAATAGTATAATGTCATCGACATACAATGCAATGATAATTATTTCATCATCATGATTAAAGATAAAAACACATGGTTCCGAAGATAACCTTTTGAATTGCAATTTATTGATTAAAACATAGTTAATTTTTTCATACCAAGCTTTTGCCGCCTGTTTTAGACCATAAATTGCTTTGTTAAGTTTGTAAACTTTCTTTTCATTTCCTGGAAGGATAAATCCTTCCGGCTGTTCCATGTAAACAGTCTCTGTCAAATTTCCATTTAAAAATGCTGTTTTTACATCTAAATGTTCTATAGACATATCTAACTGAGCAGCCAGGGCTAGCAAAATCCGAATGGTTGAATATCTTACAACAGGTGCAAAAGTTTCATGGAAATCGATTCCATACTTTTGGGTGTACCCTTTTGCTACTAACCGTGCCTTATATTTGAGTAATTCACCATCTGGCCCTCTCTTTCTGTTAAAGACCCATTTACATTTTATTGGCTTCTGTCCTTCAGGTAAATCTACCATAGTCCAACATTTATTTGCAAGAAAAGAGTTATACTCATCGTCAATAGCTTCTTTCCATTGTATGGCCTCTCCGCTGTCCAATGCCTCTTTCACCGTAGTTGGGATGCCCTCCTCGTTCATTGCTTCAGCTAAACCCGCAAACAGAGACTCATCACTCGCAGCATCCTCAAACAATGTTGTATTGTCAGATGTCATATCTGTGGTTTCTGGAATGTAAGTTAAATCGGACGAATCATCTGCGCTTTCACTGAGAGTATCATCCAGCTGAAACATTGTCTGCCTACGGTTTTTAAATGTGTCATCAGACAGTGCACTCTCATCTATAGATGAATCTGACATTATAGAGGTTTGATTTACAATACTATCTGGATTACTTTCATTTGAATCCTCACTGCTATTTTCAAAAGATGAGCTTTCGGGCAATAACACATTATCTTCCCTATTATTATCATCATGTGACACATTTTTAAAAATAAACTCATTTTCCATAAATATAACATGTCTTGCATTGACACATTTCCTTGGAAATGCTGGATCTATTAACCTGTAGCCCTTAGAGTTTTCATAATAGCCTACAAAGACCATTTTCTTACATCTTGTATCAAGTTTTCGACAATTTTCTGTTAAGGAATATGCTGTACAACCAAATATGCGTAAATGACTCACATTAACTTTCCTTGATGTCCACACTTCTTCTGGAGTTGCTCCTCTTACTGCTTTTGTTGGCGACAAGTTTTTCAGGTAAGTAGCCGTGTTAGCAGCTTCAGCCCAAAACTTCTTACTGAGACCAGCATCTTCCAACATACAACGAGCCTTGTCCATGATTGTACGGTGAGCTCGTTCCGCTACACCATTTTGTTGACTACAGTGTGGTACCGTGGTGTGATGTATTATCCCGCAATTCTTCATGTATTCCTGTAAAGCATAATTAATATATTCTCCCCCATTGTCACTCCTTAATATTTTTATTTTCTTGCCAGTTTGATTCTCTACTAATACTTTAAATTCTTTAAATTTTTCAAATACTTCACTTTTATTTTTCATAAAATATATAAAAGTTTTCCTAGAGAAATCATCTACAAAAATGACAAAATAACGAGCTCCACTATAAGATGGAGTCTGCATAGGACCACACACATCTGTGTGAACCATCCCTAATAATTCTGAGCTTCTACTCTGACTTTTCTTAGGAAAAGGTAATTTTGTTTGTTTACCTAAGACACATGCAATACAGGGTTTGAATGTAGTAGAATCAAAATTCATACCTGTTGCTAATTCATTTTTCATCAGATTCATGCTCCTTGAGTTGAGGTGACCCAGCCGTCTGTGCCAAATGTCTTGTGAAGCCTTGTTCTCCGCAGACACTAATGCAACCTGTTTAATACCTTCCTGCATTACCGCACCTGCTGTAGGACTCTCACAAACTGAGTTCATGGCAACCTCACAACTCATAGCTTTTTCTATAGTATCTAACTGATAAATACCATTAGACAAAGTACCTGTGGCTATGACTACACTACCATCATAAATTTTACAACCATCAAATGCAAAAATTACTTTATAACCCTTCCTATTTAGTTCACTCACTGATAATAAATTTGCAGAGAGCTGAGGAATAAAATAAACATTACTTATTGTCTTTAAACCAGATTTTAACATGACTTGAACACTACCATGTCCACTAGTCATCACTTTATCACCATTTGCTACATTCACCTCTAATGACTTTGAGCACTGCATGTTACACATCATATTTTTGTTGTTACACATATGATTTGTTGCACCGGAGTCTATGTACCACACATCATTCCGAACATTCACTGATAAAGCTGTCAACAAGGTCTTATCCTTCGATGGAGTATTCTTCATATTGCCTGAATTGCCTCCTGGTTCTTAGGACAGTCCTTCTTCATATGTCCAGCCTTTTTGCACCTAAAGCACTTGAAAATCTTCTTTGTGACTAAGGCATTCATGTCAGAATGTTCTGATTTGTCATCTCTCCGCTGTTGCTCTTGTAATAGTTTTGTCTTGACCGTTTCACAGGTGAGTTTCACGCTTGAGTTCTCCAGAGCCATGATGAGTGGGTCGTAGTCAGTAGTCAAACCGCTCAACATAATTACAGCCAGGAATTCATCATCAAGTTTGGACCCGATGTCATCCAGTTGCTGTCCAAGCTCCAAAATGCGTGAAATATAGCTCTGCATGCTCTCTTCTTCGCTCAACTTCATCCCAAATAGTGACCTCAGCAAACCCAGACGCCTACAAAGACCTTTGTCTTCGTATGCACGCTGCAAACTCGTCCATGCCTCAAAAGCTGTCGTAGCTTTTCGCACATGCTGCAATGCTGACGGCCCCACAGACAAGCAGATCTTTGCCAAAGCCTTCTGCTGTTTTTTCTCATCTTTGCAAGCTGCAGCTGATTCTTCTGACGCCACGCAGTCGTACAAGTCTTCATGCATGAGTACCATTTTAACCATGAATTTCCAATTGTTGTAGTCCTCGATCCCTTTCAGTTTTTCCACGGGAATGCCAACAGGAAATCCAGACGAAGCCATGGTTTAGCAAGATATTGGTTGATGTTGCTACAAGGCCAGCCGGTGTGGCGCCGCGCCGACACGCACACACCACGGTGACACGATCCACGAAAAATATTTACGTTGCAGGGCGCAGTGAACGTCCCTGGGCCCATAACCTGATGGGTTATGAGAAAAAGCAAAATACACACGTAGATTGAACAGGGTTTTATTTCTTAATAAAACAAACACCGGCGGCCATACATCGGATCAGAGCGCAAGAGAACAAGAAGGATATTTATCCTATATTGACAGTTCATACATATAAAGCCACTGACAGATGACACTGACAGATGACATTGACATTCTGTTTAAGTTTACCAAGCCAACATAGCCCATATAAGGCATGTTCTTATGTATCATAATGGTTTTTTCACATAATTTATATAAGTGGAATATATTTGCGTGTTTATTAACGGGTGAATTACTGTTCCCACAAAGTGAGCCCTTACATGACAATCCCCCGAAAATGGTAACCCAAAAATTTTCTTTACAATGATAGTAACAATCTCTACATATTTCATATATGTTATCTCCCATGTAATCTTTGTCATATAATATACGAAGTCATAAAATTCGAATTCAGAAAGCTCTGTAGATCAAACCACATGTCAAACCCCGAAAATGTTAACCAAAACCCAAAAACTTTAGATACCTACCTAGCTTTCCCATGTATGTTATCTTACACGTACTCTTTGTCCTATGACAATGAGGATTAGAACAAGAATTTATCGTTTATTTACCGTAGGTGGCCGATTACTTTCTAAGAACGCACTTTTGTTGTATTTAAGTAGGCTTGATATGCGCAGCACGAAGGACTATATTAGAGATGTAAAATGACTGAATCTGACCAATTCTGACAGTCAATAACGATAAATGACCGGTCAACTATTGTCAAATTCAGTCAATTTGACTTTAAATGATCGGTCGCTTACTACTAAAGGAACTGAATGTAACAGTGACTAATCACAATTTAATTGTCATAAACTATGAACTTCACCCGAAATACTAGCTTAGGCTCCAAGCGGCATATTAAGATGACATCTATACTAGATTTTAAGTTATAGCTGTAGTTATAGTTGTAAGTTATATTTATCAATTAGGTACCGTAAACTGTTGCAACTTTTCACGGAATTAGACGTTTTGTGCGTTTTTTTCGGAACCTATTCATTTATGATTCTCAATTAGTTTTAAATGGAAAACAGACATAATAGCTTTTCATTGAGAACCCAAATCTTAACAATTTACACCCATTTTCTGAATTACAAAGGTTCGAAGTCGTAGGCAAAGTTGTATGTAAAAGACTCAAGTTTGTCTAGAAGGATAACTCGATACTTGTCGTTTCCGTTTATTTTTTACATTAGCATGAGACAACCTGATTGTCTCTGCCAGTTTAATCAGTACAATATACCGTATAATTTTTTTTTATTACAGCTACTAGGCCAAAAAGTTGTCGCAGTTTCTACAGACTTTCCACACAAAAATGTCGTTAATTATAGGTTTGTCCCAAAGAATACAGATCCTTTATAGTCCTAATCCTTTATTAATCCTTTATATTTAAGAGTTAAAAACAGTACTTTTAATACAGCTTCTTTCATAAAACATCACAATTTTAATGTGTAACTTTTATGTTGCTAGTTTAGAAAAAGCCTGGCCTGTTTGGCCTGTGGTGTGGCCCTAGAATAGCACCAACCCATCTCTTCCCGTGGGTGTCGTAAGAGGCGACTAAGGGATTAAAACACCGGAGGATGGGCAGCAGCATCTTTCCGCGTACTATGCCATGACACTGCGATCGCCAACCCGCCTGCCAAGCGTGGCGATAACGGCAAAACCCCCATGGATAAGGAAATCCTTGGGGGAGGCCTTTGTCCAGCAGTGGTCGTCTTCCGGCTGAGAGAGAGAGTTTAGAAAAAGAGAACAATAACAATTTTATTGCTTTTTGGTAATAATGTCTCATCGTTATTAAATCAAAAATCATTTCTTTAAAAATATTTGAGTTATATCGTTTTATAAATTTAAAACTAACACCGTAAATGACTGTCAGTCAAATTCAGCCACTTTGATCTTTTTCATCTCTAGACTATATTGACCTGACAAAAATAAATAAATTATGAATGATGATGTCCGAAGCGCAATTAATTTAATTGTGTATAAAAAGTCGCTCTCGCCCGAAACGCACACAGACCGGCCACGCCCACTTCATGACATCCGCCCGACATGTTGTCTATTCGAGTTGAATATTGAAACGTCAAATCAAAGGTAGGTCGATAGGTACCTTGAGATGGCATATGTTAAATTGAAATATGTATAGCAGCTGAATGGATAAGTAATTTATAAAAATATTGGCCTGTTTTGATAGATTGCATAACAAACAAGAGTTCCTAATACATTTGTCGTGGTGCAGAGCCACCAATAGGTTTTACATTCATATATACTAGTGGTTCGCCGCGAACGTAGACCTCGTGGTTGTTATTTATTAAAAATATGAGAACGTAAATTTACTGAACCAATTAGAATTTTCAGTAAAATACGGGATTCTGTTAAAACAAAAATGTAAGGCGCAACGCATTACATTATTCAGTTATTGCGCGGTTGAGGAGAACAGATTTTCCAATCTTTTTCTTCATCTATTCTGAGTTGCAACAACTTCATTTTTTAATTTTTTCCAAGCGGATATAATCAAAACCTGGATCAAATATAATATCTGTAAACCGTTTTAAACTCGAAAGAGCTACGTATGTATATCCGGCTGCCAATAACTCTTTTACGCCAATGTCCACGACTACTTTATCCAAAGTAAGTGATTTATAATAATAATAAATAATAAAATGCGTTTATTATCAAAATATGCTACAAAAGTATTAAACGTTGGTTCCCAAACTAGGAAAACCCTGTATCTTGGGAACCTGGAGCACCGTTAAACTATACATTTTGCACATATGTTACAAAAATATATAAAATATAAATATTTAATATCCTTATTATATTACACTCATTTCCATTACAAATTATTTATACAACATATTTTTATTACAATATTATTCATTATTATTCAATACTCACAATTACACCACATATTTATCAGATTCTATTGTACTTACATTATAAAAAAAATAGATAAAAAGAAACTATACTACTGCAACTACACGAATGGCATGCAAATTAATTAAATTTTATTAAATTTTCGGTGGCTTCGTAATCTAGTGATAATAGCCAGTTTTTCAAAAGGCGTGACAATTGGGACATTGTCAATGCTCGTATATCATGCTCCGAAGATACACCGTTGTATATACGAGGGAGAAGGAAAGGCGGTAATCTTTTTGCAAATTCAGTTGAGACAGCGGGTACAGGGATCAGGTAACGACGTCTTCTTAAGATATTTTGAAAGTTAGGCAACTTAGAGTATACATCCCCGAGTTGACCCCCTGTTGACGATAAAAATCGAAGATCAGGAACATCTGATGAAGAACTCCAAGAGACCATCTACACTATAACATACATGGAAATGGGTCCTTAGCAAAAGTCGTTCAACCTGATGAGCATTTTCTGCTGACGTATAAAAATTGAAGATCTGGAATATCTGATGAAGAACTCCAAGAAATCAGCTAGGTACTTTATAAGATATATGGAAATGGCGCCTTTGTGTAAATCGTTCAACATGATGAGCATTTTCTGCTGAACTACAGTTTGGAATACAAAATTTTTTTTCATCTAAGCTAAACTCACGCAGGTGAAGCCGCGGGCAACAGTTAGTCCTAAATAATATTACAAACGGGAAAATGAGTTTGTTTGTTTGTTCATTTATTTGTTTGTTTGTTACCTCTTCACGCTTTATCTACTAAACCAATCTTCCTGAAATTTCGCATACACATAGTTAGAAGTACGGAGAAGGACATAGTTTACCTTTCATCCCGGGAATAGGCATGGTTCCCGTGGAAAATTTACGAAGGCAAAGCCGCGGGCGAAAGCTAGTTCAATATAAATGAGAAATATAGCAATACTCATCTCAAAAAATGTTAAGTTTCATCCAAATCTCATTACCGGTTACAAAATTATAGAGAAATTTATTTTCACTAAAATACCTACGTAAAATGGCTAGATGAATCTACCCCGTAAGGGAAAATGTCGTGATACTGTATCCTTATCCAATACTAACTAATATTATAAAAGCGAAAGTGAGTTTGTTTGTTTGTTACCTCTTCACGCTTTATCTACTGAACTAATCTTCTATAGTGGATCGTATTTCAGGTGCAGCGGTCTCAGGTTTTCTATGTGGCCCACCGTACCTTTCATCCCGGGAAAAAGCACTGTTCCGGTGGGAAATTCACGCGGGCGAAGTCACGGGCAAAATACTTGCTACACGCATTCCACGAAATTAATTTAACGTTTTGATAAGTTTTCGTGGAAAATAAATACATGTACAAAAATGTCAGTAGATGTCGCTGATACGAAAATGAACGATTCATGTTTTAACTTAATATATCCGTAATAAAAGAAGCGCAAAGAACTTAAAAATTCTAGGAATACTTTCTACACGCATTCCTAATATCAACGAAATTAATTCAACTTTTGATAATTATCACGGAACATAAATACATGTACAATAATGTCACTAGATGTCGCTGATACGAAAATGAACGGTTTTAACTCAATATCTCTAAAACTAGTAAAACAATTTTGATATACAATATACATGAAAAAAATAGTGATAATATCTCGTGATTTGTGAAGTTTCATCCTAATCTGAATAACGGTTCAAAAGTTATAGAGCAATATTTATTTTCATAAAAATGCGTATTTCTCTAACACGGCTGAACCGATTTTGTTGCGCAACGAACTTAAAAATTCTATGGATAGTTGCTACACGTATTCTTAATATCATCGAAATTAATTCAACGGTTCGAGAGTTATCGCGGAACAAACATACATACATACATACATACAAACAAACAATGTGTTTTCGCCCCAACTTGAATTATAGCCCTCGCTCGCTTCGCTCGCTCGGTCAATAACAGACTATCTGTGCCTCAGGGCTTTGCTCCCGAAGTGTATGTGGCTACAAATTTTATGAGATCAATATTGTAATGATTATTTTGCGTATTTGTTATTTCTATGACTACATGCTTATAATATTAATAGACCAATGTTCCATTCAAATAAAAATATTTGGAAACCCCACCACGTTTAACCCCATAACGTGGTTTTCACAATATCTCCCGAAACCAGCTCGAACTCTATTTAAAATCCTTAAGACTGCCCAGGGGTGATCTCCACCCGGTGGGATATTCTTGGACGGCGGGACATTAGTCGACGATGGGACATTAGTCGACTGTGGAGGGAACTTGCGTTTCCATTGGTCCATCCTGGCTCTGAGGGCTTCCTTGGCCAGAAGGGCTGCTTATAAACGTATAAGATAATAATCGCAACAGAATTGTTTTCCCAGGTTTGAACATTGTAAGACGACATCGAGACTGCTGAGCACGACGATAAGTTCGTTAAAGTATTCAGCAGTGTTGGAGAGTTCAGATAGCCGTGTCTCCTCTCCTGTATGATTCCGACAGCGGGTGTATTACGAGTATGTATTGGTATGGAGATCATATCAAGTCAAATCAAGTCAAGTCAAATTAGTCCGGTCATTCTATGTAATCAATGTATGGGGAAGAAAAACTAATTCATAAAGTTTTGAAATTGTGTGACATATACCTTCGGTTGTGGTGTTCAACGCTCACTACCTCCCCTGCCCTCCCCCTGACGCTACCCCCCCCCCCTTTACTCTGAAATATGTCCCCTTTACCGGTTTTTTCACTTTTTCTCGAAAACTATGATAGACACGTAAAATGTTAAAATGTACCTAAAAAGAGGGGTATTGTTGCAGTTTTACTATTATATCTCGAAAAAAACCCAGAATTTCGAAAACATAGCACTATTAAAAGTTTTAGAGCATTAAATTCTGCATTTAATGGGACTAAATACATATATTTTGGACCACTCTGTCCTATATACTAGTGCTCATCGAAATCGCACAAATCCCACAGATATTATAAATGCGAAAGTTTTGATGTATGTTTGATCCTCCACTATGCAAAATCTACTGGACGGATTTCAATGAAATTTCATACACTGCTAGAAAAATACTGGATATAGTACATAGGGTACTCATTATCCCGAAATTCCTACGGGAGTAGGGCCCCAAGGCGCAACTAATATAGCATTTTTCATAGGTATGGAAAACTTGCTACGCCCCGGGGCTCCGCTCAGTTGGCAATTTTGAGATAAAAATTATTTTATGTGATTTTTTCAAGTCTTTCTATATTTGTGTATTAAACTTCGTCGAGATCCGTCCAGTAGACTTCGTGTGATTGAATGACAAAAATTTCAAGTTTGTATGGGAATTTCATTATTTATGATAATATACTAGATGCGCCCCGAGGCTTCGCTCCTGTAAGAATTTCAGAAAAAAAGTAGATTATATGCATTTTTAGGTTTAACTCTACTTGTGTACAAATTTTTGTTGAAATATGCCCGGTAGATTGTGTGTAATTGAATAACAAACATACATCCGAGACATCCAAGAGTAAAAAAAAAAAGTATGTTTGTTGTTCTTAAATTACACAAAATCTACCGAGCATATTTCGACGAAAATTAGTAGACGAATAGAGTTAAACCTAAAAATGCATATAATCTATTTTTTTCTGAAATTCTCACAGGAGCGAAGCCTCGGAGCGCATCTAGTATATATTATCATAAATGATAAAATTCCCATACAAACTTGACATTTTTGTCACTCGATCACACGAAGTATACTGGACGGATCTCGATGAAGTTTAGTACACAAATAGAGAAAGACTTGAAAATCACGTAAGATAATTTTTATCCCAAAATTCCCAACTGAGCGGAACCCCGGGGCGTAGCAAGTTTTCCATACCAATGAAAAATGCTATATTAGCTGCGCCTCGGGGCCCTACTCCCGTAGGAATTTCGGGATAAAAAGTACCCTATGTGCTATTCCCGGTAGTTTTCTACCCGTGTACCAAATTTCATCGAAATTCGTACAGAAGAATTTGCGTAGTTGAGTATCAAACATACATCTAAATTTTCACATTTACAATATCTGTGGAATTTGTGCAATTTCGTTGAGCACTAGTATTGGACCGAGTGGTTCAAAATATATGTATTTAGTCCCATTAAACGCAGAATTTAATGCTCTAGAACTTTTAATAGTGCTTTTAATAGTGCTTATAATTAGTTTTCGAAATTCTGGGTCTTTTTCGAGATATAATAGTAAAACTGCAACAATACCCCTCTTTTTAGGTACATTTTCACAACATGTGCCCCAAACACAACTTTTAGCTGGTAAACCGTCAAGTCTATCAAAATAAGACATGGGACATATTTTATTAAGAATTTAAGAGGGACCTTCTTTGCCTTTGACACCTTTTTCTTATCTATAATAGTTTTCGAGAAAAAGGGAAAAAACCGGTAAAGGGGACACATTTCAGAGTAAAGGGGCCCCCCCCTTTATTCTGAAATGTGTCCTAGCGTCAGGGGGAGGGCAGGGGAGGGTAGTGAGCGTTGAACACCACAACCGAAGGTATATGTCACACAAGTTTCAAAACTTTATGAATTACTTTTTCTGAAAACATAGAATGACCGGACTGAATGGGCGGGATCCAATCAAACTGATCAGCCAAACCGGAGTAAGGCCGATAATCGCATGCTCCAACCCCATTCGCACCGACTCGGTGTGACGACGTGCCGATCCGTTGCGAATGGGGTTACAGCATTCGATTAGCGGCTTAATTCCGTTGAAATAAGGGTTTGGCGAAACAGCTTGTTTCGCCCACCTTTTTGATTTGGTTTCCATGGATACCAATATATCAATATATTGATAAATATATTAGGTACTAAAAAAACAGGTCAAGTGCGAGTTGAACTCGCGTGGAGAGGGTTCCGTACAATGCCAATTTCCTGTAATCTAGAAGCAATGAACTTTATTTTGTGATTTTTTTGTGGACGTGAAAAAGTGTCTTCTTTGAAGGCTAAATTTCAATAAAGAATTTTTGACTTTGACTTTGACTGTGGTCAGGTCAGCATCTCTCGTGGTGTTAACTAATGACGCTGGTCTTCCGTGGGTACCGTATGTTAAAATAAAATAATAAAAATAAAATCGATGTTATCCTTCACCGTAAGTAAGTGGTGATCAATAAAAACTACGTCAGATTGGTATACAAACTCATGTAGCACGTAGCAGGTTTCGAACCCGGGCTTTTGCAGTCACAGGCGGGCACCCTAACTATCCACTCGATCACCACCGCTTATGTTCCTTTTTAAATTTTAAAAATATTCTTTTAATCAAAGCAAAATCCACGCGGGCGAAGCCACGAGCAACAGCTAGTTTAATATATGACAGCAATGTTTTGTAAAACTTTTTCTTTATATCCTAATATGTCTACCAAAAATGACCCTTATTTTAAAAAAATATATTTTTACGTGTTTGGTTCATAGGATTTTACCATCCTACTAAATTTCGCCTGATTTGGTCTAGATGAGTGACTTCCAACGGCCCCGGCGGGCCTGCCCCGGTGACGGGGCCGTTGGAAAAAAAATTCCAACGGGCCCGGCGAGCCCGGATTATGCGTTGACGGGGCCGTTGGAAAAAAAAATTACCAACGGCCCCGGCGTGTTTTTTAAATGGGACGAATAGCATAAAAAATTTAAAGCATACGCTCCGGTAGAGTTTAAAGGGGGGAAATTGTGTATTATATTGTAGACTCAAATATGAAATGAAATTGAAAAAAGAGTTTGTATGTAACAATCAGTTTTTATTGTTGATAAAAAATAAATATCAACTAGGTATCAACAATCATATATATAAGAAAATAAAATACATGATGTTTGTTTTATATCATGACACAGAATACATAATAGTACAAGTATTAAGATAACAATAATATTTATTTTATTTATTTAACCTTTATTGTACAAACACAATGTATGGCACAATAGGTGGACTTAATGCAGAAGGATTATCTAACAGTCGACCTTAATAATACATACAAACTCTTTTTTTAATTTCATTTCATATTAAAATTTAAAGTCTACAAAATAATACACAATTTGACCCCTTTAAACACTACCGGAGCGTATAAATATTTTATGCTATCGGTCCCATTTACAAAACACACCGGGGCCGCTGGTAATTTTTTTTCCAACGGCCCCGTCAACGCAAAATCCGTGCCCGCCGGAGCCGTTGGAATTTTTTTTTTCAACGGCCCCGTCACTGGGGCAGGCCCCCGGGGCCGTTGGAAGTCACTCCAGTAGATTCGGATCAAATTGACTGTGACAGTGATCCTACAAGGGTTTCTTTTTTTTGGACGAAACCCTAAAAACGTAAACATCGAGATAATATGTACTGGCAACCATAAGATCCTATATGAAACCAAATCAATAGAGGTTTTTATAATCAAGTTGGGGTGAAAACACATTGTATTGTTGTTTGTTACATGATTTATTAATTTCCTCTTCTCCAGCCATCGAAATACAACAACTGTACATAACATCTCGATGTCTCCACCCAACCAAATGTATCTACCAAATTTTATTAAATCAGACCGATTTTGATAAAATTTGGTAGACAAATAAATAAAAATCCAAATAAATAAAATGTATTCTACCAAAACATTTTTACAATTAAAATAAACAATAATACACCTTCGCACATACACCACATTCGCAATATCTTGATGTTTCCCACTAAATAAGGTAGGTACTTTTGAAAGTCGCCTATCAGGCGTGGGCACTACTCCTTGCCTGCCTTATCCAATTCGAATCGCACCTTTACTCCACCGTGCCTTTGGTCTAACGTGCTTTATTTTCGTTGCATTCTGTAAATCTTTGTCTTCTTTCTTATGGAAGGTAGACACATAGGAAACCATCGTGATACGGTACTTATGTACTATGTCAAAAACATTATTACAATTTTCAACTTCGTTAGGCAACAAAGTACGTTTGGTAGTTTTTAAAAAAATCACGGAAATATAAAAATAAATATTGCATTATAGAGCAAAAAGCCTGCGACGGCATGCCCTTTGTTATTTTATAAAAGCTTAAAACTCTGCGTGTATCTCCAGCATAGAAAGAACGATAAATTAATAGATAGAAACAATGTATTTCAATGTTATGAAAGTATAGACTTTTTAAATATATATTTATTTTTAAATAATACTCTAAAATACTCTAAAATCATATCAACCATTATTACGTTCCGGGACACATGGTACATTTATAAACCCCTCCTGCTCGAAATAGGAACTTTCATCAATCATATAGTGTACTAGCTGTTGCCCGCGGCTTCGCCCGCGTGAGTTTCGCTTAGATGAAATATTATTATTTGCGAATGGTAGATTGCAGCAAATTCAAATATGGAAAGGGAGGTTGTCAATCCATTCTACAACCTCATGGTCGGCTTCATGGATCTTCAGAATGCCGCCATCTATGGAATACAGTGGGCAGTAATCAGTGAGGTGTAGCATACTTTGGATATCCCCGCAAGAACACAGAGGGCTGTCCGAAAAATTCCACCTGCACATCAATTCGGCACATCTTCCTTGCGAAGTTCGGCACCTATTTATTTGAGTCCAGTATTTTCGCGGAAGATCGAAACCAGGTACAGGTAGATTAGGGTCGGAGATGAGATTCCTATTGGCCACTTCGGAATTAACCCATCTATCCAGCCACTTTTCCTTAGGGATCTTATCATCCTGTTGTGTAGCGGAAACAAGCAGTCCAAAGGGGCGGCGAGATTTAAGCCGCAGGTCGGATTTGGTGTATTCTAGGTCTTCGTGAATTGGAAGTTCATCTCCCTTCGCAAATCTGGTGGTAGAAGATGACAGAGTACTGGTAACCAGATGGTAGGCGTAGGTTGTACAGTGCCTGATATAAGTCTCATTGCTGCATTCAGTTCAGTATCAACTAGGTTTGTATGATGGCTGCCCGCCCACACAGGAGAACAGTACTCTGCTGTACTGAAAACCAGTGCTAGCGTTGATGTACGTAGCGTATTGGCCTTGCAGCCCCATGACGTTGCTGCTAGCTTCCTTATAAGGTTACATCTAGTAGACACTTTTTTCTTAACCTTGCTGAGATGAGACTTATATGTGAGAGTTCTATCCAGCGTCACTCCTAGATACACAGGATTGGACTCATGTTGTACTGGTTCATTACAGAAAACAAGTTTTGCTGTCTCACCCGCCAAGCTGTTGCTGAGATGGAAACAGCAGCTTACTGTTTTGCGTGGATTTGGTCTGAGACCCCAGGTTTTGAGGTAGTGTTGCAGTTTAGACAAGTCCTGTTGGACAACGGCTGCGGCTTCGCTTATCGTTGGAGCTTGTGCTGTGACTGCAACATCATCAGCGTACATAAATCGACGTCCAGTTGTTTCTGCGATATCACTTTGATAGATATTAAATAGAGTTGGGGCCAAAACAGAGCCCTGTGGGACTCCGTTGTTTAAGGTTTTGGTATTGCTGAGTTTTCCTCCAAGGCTTACATGGAATACCCGATTAGAAAGGATGGAGTCAAATAGATTTAATGTGTGTTTGCACTTAAAAATTCGAGTTAGTTTTAAGAGAAGTCCCTCCCTCCAGACCGTATCGAATGCTGATGACAGATCTATAAATGCTGCGACTGTTTTCTGTCGTTTTTGGAAGCCCGCTTCGATATGAGTTGTGAGTGCCAGAACCTGGTCGCAGCAGCTGCGGTTGGGGCGGAAACCTGCTTGATCAATTGGTAAATGCTGGTCAATGATTGGGGTCAAACGTGCGAGCAGAATTCTTTCATAGAGTTTATAGGTAATACAGAGAAGCGATATGGGTCGATAATTTGATGGATCGTCAGGCCTCTTTCCCGGTTTAAGTAATGCAATTACCTTCGCTGATTTCCATTGTTTAGGAAGTTTGCATTTAGCAGTAACATCAGAGAAGAAGCCAGACAACCACTTTATTGCCAGAGGCCCTAAGTGTTTAAGAAACTCGGGTAAAATGTTATCAGTTCCAGGTGATTTATTATTCTTGGAATCGTTAATAGCCTGGACTACTTCCTGCATGCAGACAGGTTCCACGACACTCGAGTCCGGATGTCCGTCAGCTAGAAGCCGTCGTATCTCTTGTTTAACACGAGTTTTTTGTTTTTTGTGGATAGAAGGAGAACTGTTTGTTTTAAGAACCTGAGCAATACTGTTTGGAGTTGTCTGAGGAATAGTCTTGGCTGGTTGTTTAGCTGCTCCTAACTTCCGCATAGTAGACCAAGCTTTACGACTTGATTTGTGGAAATCCATTCCTTCTGTTGCTTCTTTCCAGCGTTGCTCTCGTGCTCGGTCTAAATGCTCTATAAGTTGATTAGCTAGGTCCGGGTCTTCGGTTTGTGAGAGTGCCTCGTAAATATCCTTACATTCGTCATCCCAGCCTGGAATATAGTCCCTTATGAATCCACGTGGAATATGAAGTTTTGCTGCTTTAATAATTAAGTTTTGGAAGCGTGCATAGTTGTCCACTGTAGCAGGTATCCTATTGACGGTTTTTTCTATGTGGGCTGTGAACTTAAGCCAATCTGCTTTACGTAAGTTCCATCTCGGAACAGGGAAGCTGCGAACTATTGGAATGGTTGTGCCCACCGTTATTAGCGATGGTCTGTGCTGGCTTTTAGGGAATATTGGAAGTATTTGACGGCTTGCTGGAATCGGAAGGTGATCTGCAGATGTAGAGACAAAGCAAAGATCTGGATTTGTTCCGGATTTCCACCGTGCAGATCTGAAAGTAGGCTTTGCTTTAGGATCATGCAAAAGATGGAGGTTATTTGTAGTTGCCCATTCAACGAGTTGACGTCCATCTTCATCATTATGAGAGTATCCCCACGACGTGTGCCAGGAGTTGAAATCACCTGCGTAAATTGCTGAGCTGCTTATAGTGGGGAGAGTTTCAGGTGGCCAGGATACTGATGGTGGCTTATAAACGTTGTATATTGTTAAATTTCCAACTGTTATTGCAATGTATAGATCACTTACATCGGAGTTTGTTGTGACTTTGTGTGAGAGTCGGGAGTTAACGTAAGTAGCGAGGCCGTGCTTAGGGTGTAGTTTGAGTGCAGCAAGATCAAAGCCGGGAATGGTAAGTCGATGATTAGCATTTTCGTTAACATGCGTCTCTTGTAGCAAAAGTATGTCTACCTTGTGTTTTAAAGTAAGTTCGGACAATATTTCAATTTTAGCTTGCGACAACCCCTCAACATTGATTTGAATTATATTAAGTACCTCACCAACACGCAGATGGTCACTATTTGGATCTAGGGATGTATGAGAATGTGTAGAAGTTCGACTATGACCATTTATGGAAGAGTTTGGGAGTGGGTTGTTGGAAAGGCCGGTTGGAGAGTCCCGAGAGAGACCCTGTCGTTGGTCCTGAAAAGGACCTTTTGGTTGGTCCTGACAAGGACCTTTTGTTTTTGGACTTTGTATTTGCTGCAAGATCTGCCGAGAGGCCATCGTAATTTTTAGGGCGTTCGGCAACCGGTTTGTTATTCAATTAGCACCACCCAGAGAGCACGTGTGGATTCAGGATTCCCACGGACGCGAATAACATTGCTCTCCGCTTAGATGAAATCTTTTGTGTTACAAACTGTAGTAACCTAAACTCCAGTAGTCAAAATTTCAGCCATTTGGTTATCCCGTGTCCCGCGGGAACATATTAGGTACTCGTAGTACAGTCACGGTGTTAAAATGAATCAAAAGTGATATTTCATTCAATAAACGATCTTCGTCTGCTCGTTATTTATAATTTTCCGTGTACCACAACTCCCACCCCGAGTCCCTCTTTGTCCTATCCCGTGTCCTGTCTATCTATACGTCAGTAGAAAATGCTCATTAGGTTGAACGACTTTTGCTAAGGCCCCATTTCCATTTATTTTATAGAGTAGCTGATCTCTTGGAATTCTTCATCAGATGATCCTGATTTTCGATTTTTGTACTTCAACAGAAAATGCTCGTCAGATTGATAAACTTTTGCAAAGGTACCATTTCCATATTTCTTATAGTTTAGCTGTTCTGTTGAGGTTCTTCATCAGGTGTTCCAGTTTTCAAAATGAATTATAGCCTATATGTTGCCCAGGCTTAGCAGCTATACAACGAAAAAGTTTCATTTAAATCCGTCCAGCAGTTTTTGCGTGAAACGCATACATACATACAGACAGACAGACAAGAAATGCCAAAAATATTTTTGCTTTCTATTATTCTTTTTAAGAGACCCTCTATCCATTTCAGTCAAAATTACTAAATGTACAGACAAAATATTTGAATCGATCATCAGTTATACTTTCGTTTTATTATAAAAGCAGAATTTTATATGTTACTTAACGTGGAGACTATAAAAACACTCATGCTATCTATGTTAACTGCCCGAGCAACCATGATCCGAACTCCATATACGCTGATAGTTGCTACCCGTGTCTCGTGTGCCTCTCTGCGTACATGCCCAATATACCTATAGAAACAGCTTTTATAAAATATGAACAGTTTAGTCATCGCGGGCTCTTGGTCCATTTATCTATGTGCCAAAATAATAGACAATTTTTGATTTTATGATAACCTGACATTTCAAAAGTGTTGCACTATTGCATATAAAACTATCCCAAAGTGAAGGGATTACAAAAAGGTAAATAAAAAGACGTTGCTTATATTGGTACATGCTACATGGCAAAATCTGTTGGTACGTTAAAAAATTTGTGACAACAGATTTTATGACGATATCACTGATAAAACCTATGATTTTATTTTGATTTTTCTTACTTGTGTTTTCTTTTTCTAAACAATAATGTATATAGGTGCGTGTATCGTGCAAAAAAATATACCTAACTCTTCTATTAAACTGTCAATGTTTTAAATATGTTTTTGAAATTTTGCTTTTTTACCTGAATATTTTTATTATAAATATTTTTTTGACTTAAAATATAACTTACCTAAAATAATCACAGGTCTTTGCGCGCCGCGTAGCTATTCTAAAATATACCTATGCTTATGTATTTGGTATTAATGAGTCAGTTTCGCACGTCCTACAGAATTGAAAATTTACATCTAGTTTCAGTTGCGACGTGGGATATTAATAATTATAAGTGCACCGAGAATCAGCCTACCAATTTAACTGCACGGACATGCTTTTTCTAAGGAACAATAAAGACATACATGTGCCTTGTTTTTATTGAAAAATTATTCGATTCAGAATTTTTTATAAAGTTGCACATCTCGTCATTAACGAGGTGACGTCATTGTAATGACAAAAATAATATCTAGGTTCTACTTATGTACCTACCCACTGCGAATATATGCATAACCAGAGAAGGGAACATTTAAAATTGTTATGGCAACCCAGTGCATAAAGTTGCCTGTGTCTGTCAAACGGATATAAAACTTTTCGTCTGGGGTACGAATTCTTGACTGTTATTATTGGCCAGTAAAAAATAAGTTTAAGTTTTCACGCCACCAATATCTAATTTCTATCTTTATTTCACAAATAAATTGTTTACACATTAAATAAATCGAAATAATAATAATCGTGAGGTCTAGGTTCGCGACAAACTACTAGCGCTCGAATAAATTTATGCTTAAAATTATGCGTAAGCAAGTTATGTGAAAAAATAATTATGATACATAAGAACATGCCATATATGGGTTAATCATACCAAATTGGTCGAGTCGGTTAAACGTCAGTCAAGTTGAAGTCAAGGAAACGTCTGTGAATACGGGTGTGTATTTTTGACTAAAATGGATAGAGGGACACCTAAAAAGAACAATAGAAAGCAAAAAATTTTTTTTGGAATTTCTTGTCTGTCTGTCTGTCTGTCTGTATGTATGTACGCGTTTCACGCAAAAACTACTGGACGGATTTGAATGAAACTTTTTTTGTTGTATAGCTATTAAGCCTGGGCAACATATAGGCTATAATTCATTTTGAAAACTGGAACACCTGATGAAGAACCATAACAGAACAGCTAAACCATAAGAAATATGGAAATGGTGCCTTAACAAAAGTCGTTCAACCTGATGAGCATTTTCTGCTGACGTATAAAAATTGAAGATCTGGAACATCTGATGAAGAACTGCAAGAGACCAGCTACACTATAACATATATGGAAATGGCGCCTTAACAAAAATCGTTCAACCTGATGAGCATTTTCTGCTGACGTATAAAAATTGAAGATCTGGAACATCTGATGAATAACTCCAAGAGACCAGCTACACTATAACATATATGGAAATAGCGCTTTAGCAAAACTTGATTAATCTGATGAGTATTTTCTGTAGACGTATAAAAATCGAAGATCCGAAACATCTGAAACTGTTTGGAACACAAAAATACTTTTCATCTAAGCAAAACTCACGCGGGCGAAGCCGCGGGCGACAGCTAGTATAACAATAATTTATTAATAATAAGGCACAAAAGAAGTACCTAATAGTATGTCATCAAACTATTCACAAACTACTAAGTACTGTAAAATATGCAAAATCATCATCAAATAATCCGTACAGGCAATTACAGCGTAACCCTGGCTTGTAATCCAGTTAATCGATATAGAATAGTAATCGAGTAGGAACAAAGTGCGTCGAGTCGGGTTTATCGATATATGGTATCCCGGCCGACTGACGAGACCACACAGCTGGACGTATCGGCCCACCCCGTCCGGCAGTGGCTCTCAAACTATTCATACCGTTGTACAGTCAAGAGTTAAAAGTGCAGTCATAATCTACAAGGCATTATGATCATTAAGGCTAGGCGACAAGGTCTTCGAGGTATGACTGCACTTATTACGCTTGACTGTACAATACCACGTAGAGACCGAGTAGAGACAGAGACATGGGGATCTCTAGGACTATACCGTCCTGTCAAGGACAGGACACAGTGAAACTATACTGTAATTATAATGACCTCTATAAACATTTGATTGATATACAGGATGATTTGTAAAACACCAGCAGCCTTCCTAGGGGTGAAAGTATTCATGAATATGATAATATGAGCAACTTTTTGTAAGGACCGACTCTGATATCTCAAAAACAAATCATATGATTTCAGTGTCGGTCCCATACAAAATGTTGCTTATATCCATAAGTACTTTCATCCCTAGAAAGGTTGATGGTGTTTAACAAATCACCCTGTATAGAGTCCTTGTCTATCCCCTTGTTAACAATTGCATGCATGGAGGCTGACGAAACTGCAAACCTTCTGCTGGAGTGCTCATCCTGGAAGGCATGCCTCGCTTATAGTCTATGCTATAAGCGAGGCATGCCCTTCTCCGATGGCGGTGCTTCCTGAAGGAGCTGGGCTGGCTCGAACAAAGGCAGTAAACCAGTCTCCTCATGCAGAAAGGGCCCGATTTTGAAGCCTAACTGCGGATAAAGTAAGTCCACGTCCACGATAGTTCGTCTTGAATTGCTAACTGACCTATTCGTTGGAGTTGAGAATCTGTAAAGTTTGGGCACCACTGGCGGGCAGCGCAGCTCTGTAATCTGTATTGCTTTCTTATTAAGATATTAACTACTGGCCGCAACGCGGTATTAGCTGCATCATGATCGTGATTTGAAGCCCCGGTGCACCGCGGAGCATTCGCAATAACTTGTCAAGGGACAAGTACACAAGTAGGTAGGTATCCTGTTTTCTGTTTCTTCTGTCTATCTTGCTCTCTTTGTCATTTAGTATGTATACTGAGTACTTTAGTACGTATGAACTAAGTATACGATGAACTTGTTATTTAATTTTTATACTAGAACTTTAACTTTTAAACTAGCCGCGCCCCGGGGCTTCGCTCGTATGGGAATTACGGGATAAAAGTGCCCTATGAAGTATGTACAGTCGACCGCACCTCAAGTTACCCTGCATGATCTCTTATGCCGCGGCCGCAGAGTCGAATTTGCAATGAATTTGAGTAGGTTGATGTGCTGTTGACTGTACTATTCCCAGTATTTTTCTACCCGTGAACCAAACATCGAAATCGTCCAGTAGATTTTGCGTGATTGAGTAACAAACATCCTCACAAACTCGTATCCAAAATTTCAAATTTATAATCGACCGAGCGAGCGCAGCGAGCGAAGCGTCTCAGTTTCCACTAGCCGAAAATTCTTTTGTCTGTCCGGATGTTCTCGCCTACAGGTCGCATTTCTGAACCGATTCTCATGAAATTTTGTAAGCAGGTTCGGTAATTTTATAGAATTTTTTAGTCGAGCCAGTTTTTCGAAATTTAAAAAAATGGCCGAAATATATAAAAAAAACCTCATATCTCAGCTATTTAAAAAATAATTCAAAAATATCATTAGACATTTCTGTTATTCTTATTAAGACGCATTTTTTTTGTTTGAACAACATAGTAAAATTAAATAAAAACGCTATAAATCCATATGTTATAAATTCTTATACGATAGTTCACAAAAAAGTCAATAGATGGCGCAGCAAAGCTTTTAATACTCGCAAAATCGCTAATACGTTTACAAGAGTGACTTGATTTATTTATTAAATAAAATTAAATGGTTCTTAAAAATCATATGGCTTTTTTTTGTCTTGCTTGGCTTTGAATTGTGTGTATTTATTTGGTTAATGGTATTGTATTGTGGATTGCTTTGCATGGTAGAATTATCTTGAACACTTGAAATAAATCTAATATCAAAAAACTTCTTTGTATGATTAGAATCCTATTATAAAAAAAAGTAATATATATATTATCTACATACCTACTAATCAGAGAGATTCGATTTCAAATTGAACTTTCTTTTTGAACTTTAATTTTGTTGTGCAAATAACATATATACTTACATATAACCAATAGGTACCATGCATTTCTGACGACTGACGACCTCCGTGGCCTAATGGGTTCGATCCCCGGTCGGGTCAAGATGGAAAATAATCTTTTTCAGATTGACGTGGGTTTTGGATATTTATCTATATGTATTTGTTAAAAAACATAGTATTGTTAAATTAGCATCCCGTAAATTACGTTGGGGCTAACTCAATCTGTGTGATTTGTCCGTCTATATTTATTATTATATTATTATTTATATTATTTGAGGCAAAAAGGCAGGTTTCAGTATTTTTTTTAGTGGTATTGACCAACCACAAGAACATGTTTGGGCTTATGGGTAAAATATGAGAACTTTTTACTTTCTTTCCAGCATTGGTAGGTTGGTTTCAAAACTCTTTTTAGCCAGGGACACGGTAAAATATCGGTTATTTCGTGGAAGGGCTCGCGAGGTCTACTGTTCTCACAGAACCACTAGTATTCATCATCATCATGTCCTCCCTGACGTGTCCGTCAACGGCGAATCTTGTAATCTCCGTAGGTGGGAACGGATATGGCTAGCAAAACCAAACTTGGTTTTGAAGATCCGGTTGCATGGCGCACAGTGCAACTGACCTAAGTTGTTGTATGTGTACGTGTAGGAAGGCTTGGGACGGGATTTTCGTAGGAGGCGTTTAGAGTCGAGATCTGATAGCCGATTCTCTTCAAATTTATTAACTGCCTCTTTGACAGAGCTGCGCCATGCTTGCCTGTGCCTCGCAAGCTCTTCCCAACGTTCTGTTGGAATCTCACATGCAGTAAGGTGACGTTTTAGGACATCTTTGTAACGCAGGTATTGTCCTCCAGCTTTGCGTTTGCCTTTATGCAGCTGTGAATAGAAAATAGACTTGAGCAGCCTAGCGTCGTCCATGCGTACTAGATGTCCACACCATCTTAGTTGTCCCTGAATGAGCAGAGATTCTATGCCCATCATTTGAGTCTTCTGTAGGATAACGGTGTTTGGAATTCGATCCTGCCACTTAACTCGAAGAACTGAGCGCAAGCACCGCATATGAAAGGCGTCGAGACGTTTTATGTCATCTTTGTACAGACACCAAGTCTCGGTAGCATACAGCAATATAGGTAGTATTATCGCCCTGTACACAGCCATCTTTGTATGCAGCTTTAAGTCATGTGAATTCCAAACACGAGATTGTAGTTTTCCAAAAGCCGATGCAGCCCTAGCAATGCGCGAAGGAATTTCCGTCTCAAGACGATTATCGTTACGTATATAACTGCCCAGATAACGGAAGGATGTGACTTCCTCCAAGGCCTTACCACCTAGGTATATTGGTGAGTCATTACTGACAGTACCACGGGCCGGCTGTTTGAGCACTTGAGTTTTAGAAACGCTTATAACCAAGCCAAACTTTTTACACGACCCATCCAGGTGGTCCAAGAATGACTGCAAACTGCTAGCATCATCGGCCATTAAGCAGACATCGTCTGCATAAAGTATGTCTAAGATAGTTAAATCCAGTACCTTTCGTTTTGATTTAAAACGGGATATGTCAAACACGGTCTTATCTGTTCTAACTTCAAGGTGAATTCGTCCACTGTGACTAGAGTAGGCATCCCCCAGGACAGCAGCAAAATAAATAGCAAATAGGGTAGGAGCCATCTCACAGCCTTGCTTCACGCCACTGGTAACTGGAAAACGCTCTGTAAAGTCGTTGTCATGTTGGACTCTGGCCATCATGCTGTCATGAAATTGCTGGATCAGAGTAACAAACTTTGCAGGACAGCCAGCCTTTTCAAGAACAATCCAAAGGGCAGATCTCGGTACACGGTCGAACGCTTTCTCCAGGTCTAGACGAAGTTTCATTACATCGTAGCAAGGAAGCGATATCTAAATTCGTTATGGAATCGCAATTCATTTAGCCAATCATGGACGATCCTACGTTCATGTAGCCAATGAAACACCTTCGCGATGATCGCTGAGACGAATTCTTTTGGCTATGGATTCGAAAATTTAGCTGTCAGTGTATCGAAAATTTAACTGTCAATGTCTAATCGGAACAATCGCGCGGGACAATTTCAAAATGTTATGTAGGGTGGGCCACATAGAAAAGTATACCACCCGAAGTATACCATGTAGGCTTCTGATTGAGTTCTAAGTGTATGAGTATTGAAGGGCTTTTTTATTGATATAAAAACACTAGGTTTTTGAAAGTGGTAAGTAAATTGAGTGTTATCAAATAGCTAGTTATTAATCACAAAAGTTGAATTATATAGTTACATGCAGTTAAAAATATATTCCTTTTTACAAGTGATGAAAAATTTTAACAATATTGTTCATTTTTTGTGGTAAAAAATGGATTCAAGGGTGCGCACAAGCCCAGAACAATTTAATGCTTTGCTGGAGTTTATGGAAAGATAAGTTATGCAAGTTTTATACTAATACTAACATACCTACTAATATTATAAATGCGAAAGTTTGGATGTCTGTTTGTGACTTTGTGAGGATGTTTGTTACTCAATCACGCAAAATCTACTGGACGGATTTCGAAGAAATTTGGTATACGAGTAGAAAAATACCGGGAATAGCACATAGGGTACTTTTTATCTCAAAATTCCCACGGGAGCAAAGCCCCGGGGCGCGACTAGTTTAAAAATAAATCGTTCAAAACTTTGTACCTGTGCAGTGTACGTCGGTATACAATGACGGACGAGATCGTGCAGTGGGTGGAACATTCATTTTGAATCTTTGTTTGTTACAGTCATGGTGACCTATCTAGGCCTGTTGCTGGGGCACAAGGTTGATTAAGATCAGACAGACCGGCTGTGGTCAGAACTCACAATCTTTTAAATTCTGTTGGTGGTGGTGTCAGCAGTGGAACAGTGGCTAGCAATCCTGGTTCCAAGGGTGATGATGACTAGCATTAAGATTTTAATGATCAGTTTTTGACTCCTTTAGTGAACTAAAGGTGCCAAAACCTGAAAGTTACGCTTGGTTTGTGGAAATGTTTCATATTTTTATTTAAAATCTTCACTTTAAAACTTACATCTCATTTACTTAATAACATACTTATGACTGATCTTCATTTACTAAAGCTGTGGACAGATTATTATTTATTTATTATTTAATAGCTGTCAATGTCCCAGCACTGGGCAAAGGCCTCTCTCTCCCTCCTCCAAGACTCCCGATCCAAGGCTACAGATTGGAAGTCTAAAACAAAGAAAAGGCATTGAACATAAGAAACCATGCCAGAGGGACTGGAGGTGGGCCAGCAATCCAGCAGACCTTGTTTGCTATGGATGAAAGGGTACTGGTCATAATGTGCCATTTAGCGGTGGGAGGAAATACTACAGAAGAGTTTGAGTTTAATGTAAGTACATGTACATCCTCAGGCTCCTGGTCGAAGGTCACATGCAACAAGATTTGAGCAATTTTTGTCTAAAAAGGAGATTCATTCAATTAAAAAATACATTTTTTTTTGTTTTTTATTAACAATGGACAACAATACATTTATAAAATAAAAATAAAGTAGATTAGTAAACGTCAACAAAAGATATTAAGTTATTGAAGACACCCTTCCATTTTCATTATTTTTGTTAAAGTAGTTATTAATTTGTTTTGTAATAAGTATTTATTATGTTTAATACACCTAATGTTTTTTTTTTGTAATGTCCTGCATTAATATTTTGTAACATTATAAGTACCTATTTAATATCAGTTACTTCTTTTTTTACAGAAACACCGCCAATTCACCCGCTCGTGCTCGCTCCCTCTTCGTCTCAGGAACAACAAATAGATGCGCCGTCCCCGCCAGCCGCCACAGCAAAACGCCAGGGCCACCAGCCACGTCAGGTCTACCAGCCACGCCAGGTCTACCAGCCACGCCAGGTCTACCAGCCACGCCAGCATCACCAGCAGCTCCAGGACCACCAGCCACGCCAGCACCAGCAGCCACTCCAGGACCACCAGCCACTCCAGGACCAACAGGCATGCCAGCACCACCAGCCACTCCAGGACCACCAGCCTCGTCAGCGCCCACTTCTCCTGTGAGGCGAAGAAGGCTGAGGCGCGGTTGCCTCTATATATATATATATTTCTTGTTGTGACATCGATTCAGCATTTAAAATGGGCGTCATTAGCCAGGGCCGTTAGGGATAACCCGAATCTCCTGAAAGAAAATAATAATTATTTTGTTAAAAATATCTAATATAATTATATTTTCATTTGACAAATCTAATTACAATAAAGAATTGCTTTTATTGATAAAGACCAATAAAATGATCTTCTAAGGGGCTATTTGAGGTACAGGAACCCTAAAAGTAATTAATTACTATTTTGAGTTTGTTTCATGGATTACAACAGTATATATAGGGTAATATTACCTAGGCGAAAAATAATTCCTGTTGGACTAATTAGTTAGACCATGAGAGAGAAAATTGTTCTTATTGAATAAACTAGTTAGGCGAGAAAAAAACTCTTCTTAACTCACCTTATAACCAAACATGTTCACCACTTCCATTCGCAGACCTTAAGTGGGAGTCATTGGTAGCCCCACCAAATTTGGCATTCACCTTGTTTTTCTTAAATCGTAATCACATCTGAAAAAGAAAGATTAAATAAAATTAAGTATTATTTATTACACTAAGTGCTAATAAAAGGAATCTAGCAACAGCTTAAATCAAAAGTTATTATAACCTATTTATTTACATAATTACTTGGCACATTTTATTTTATTAAAAAATCTATAGCTTTATCTAGGTGCTTACCATTTTAACATTTAATTTTTTTTATCCTTTTCGATTAAAAAATATGTGCTCCTCATCTGGTTTTGTTATGGCTATGGGTGCAATCAATGCCTACCCCTATCACACAAGGCAAATTATGTTTACTATCTACTGGTATGGTCCTGTAGCCAAAAAGCTAAGAGCACACATCACCTAAAAATAAAAAATACTTAGGTACATACCTAGGTAACTATCTATGTGGTTTTATTTTAACAGGTTCCTGTTCATAATTTAACACAATATTTTAACATATAATTCATGGGACAGGGACAGTTATTTAGGCTACATATACTCGATTGTAAAATTACTTGGGTAGGTACCTATATAAAAATGATATGAGTCATTATGAGGTAGTCTGCTGTTATAACCTAAAGGTCTTAAGGATTTGCAGCAACATAACAAAGTATCTATACCTAGGTAGGTACATACCTAATTGGTATGTTAATGTACCTACTCATCCCAAGATGAATGTACTAAATATCTTTTGCTTACAGCTTTACTTCCAGGGAAATTTCATTAGAACCTTCTGAATGTATGACTGCATAAACAATAAATCTGGCATTTCCACAACTGTCTCCAATTGCTTTCTCAAAGCTTCGGCATCTCAACATGGTGGAGTCAACCAAGCTCCGTTGTGTTGTGAGCAGCCCACAATAAACGTAATTTATGCATTGTTATGTTTTGGAACTAGCTTTCAAATTAAAAGAACTAGGTTAATGTACTTATCAAACAGGAAAAATCAACTAAAGAAAGCGATTATTTTCTTCAGCTACAATCACTCAGACAGCTGACAAAATATAAAATCCGCCATATTGTTTCGTTCTGATGACGATGACGACAAACACCATTCATTTCGTTTCGATCCAATATCGATTCGATCGCATCGCTATCAAAGCCATGGAAGTAATAAGTACCTTTGTACAAAGTACATATTACTTCCATGATCAAAGCCTAAGCGAATGTCAAAATTGCTCACCATTGTCTAAAGTCATAGAGTTTTGCACCGGAGCGGAATTTCGAGGACCGATTGAATTCACCGGTGATTGGAAGCGAAATCTCCGATTGATTTTCACCGAGTAATCACCGGAGAATTAAGAAAAAAAATAGCTTTTAAGACCTTTAGTCACAAAATGACCACTATATTAAAATGTCCACCGTATCAAAACGTCTACTACAACAAGGCAATTAGGGCCTCTTATCACCTTCTATTCTATTAATGATTTTGTGCTTTAAGTAATGCGACAGGGAATAACACACCATTCATATTATGTATAAAACTATGTTATACTAGCTTTTGCCCGCGGCTTCGCCCGCGTGAATTTCCCACGGGAACAGTGCTTTTTCCCGGGATAAAAAGTAGCCTATGTGCTATTCCAGGTCATTATCTACCTCTGTACCAAATTTCATCAGGAAATCGTCCAGTAGATTTGCGTGATTGGGTAACAAACATCCTCACAAACTCACAAACTCACAAATTCACAAACTCACAAACTCACAAACTCTCACATCCAACTTGTATTTATAATATTATACTTAGTATATAGTATAGTATGGATGTAAGAATATGTCCTGATTAACTGGTGCATCAACGCCGAACCAAAGAAACAACTGGACATTTAAACATGAAATTTGGAACGTAGATTCCTTTTATTAGGTAGGCTACTGATAAGAGATTTTTTGAAATTCCACCCCTAAAGAGGTAAAATGGGGGTTGTAATTTTGTATGAAAATTTGAAAAAAATCATCCGATTTGATTCAATTTTGGATTTTAATCGTATCAGTTAAATAAATTAAATACGTGTTTCAGGAATTTGTGACATTTCACCCTAAACACATAAAAGGGGGCGGAAGTTTTTGTAAATAATAGACGATTAATCATTGCCGAATCCAAACCACTCGTGGATTAGTGTGGGCAATTAAGTTTAGACTCGGAATTACAACGTGGAATGTTAAATCCTTTTAGAACGTAGATTTATCGATATGAGATAGCCCTATTCATCCCTAAAGGAGAAAAGTGCGGGTTTTATGTTTGTCTTGATATAAAATTATCTTATTTGAGTTCAAAACTAAAATTTTAGCCAACTATGTTATTAAAACATGTTTTTTTGTTTTTTTTTTTAAATTTCACCCCTATAGGTGTAAAATTGGGTGAGGGGGTATTTGTATCCTCCAAGCCCAAACCCCTGAGCGTATAAACAAACATGAAGTTTGGGCTGTAGATATTTTTTATTACTGCAGACATCTAAAGGGAAAGAAAGAAGAAATAACCCTATTTCACCTCCGAAGGAGGTAAAGTGGGAGTAATTGAACAGATTTGATAGAAGGAATTTGGCGCGATATAGCCTTAGATCAGAAAGTCTTGGAAGAAGGAGAGAAGAGGCCTTTGCCTAGTTCTGGGACATTGATGGCTATAAAATAATAATAAATTAGTAAAGATGAAGGGACAGATGACGGGAAACAAGGTGAAATACGGGAAATGGCACGGGAGGGAGACAATATTAAATAAAATGATCAAGATTAAATAAAATGTAACCTTCAATATATTTTTTTAATTTAAGATTTTAATTTAATCGGTTTTGTAGTTTTTTACGTATGATACAATCAATTATTATTAAATTAAATAATTTTTTGTATGTCAATACAATTTATTGGCGCAGCTTTGGGAGTAAAATCGAAATACGAATGCCGCTGATGTTTGACAATAATAATAATAATATTTGAATTTTGTTTTTAATTTTGATGATAACAGCTTTTGATCTAGGTCATGCAATGTGTATGTTTGTGTAAGAATATAGGTATGCAAATAATGACATTTTTCAATGAAGAACTAGAAGGTTCCACAAATATTTCAAAAAGCAACAAACAGTACTTGTGACAAGAAAAAAGGAGCATATGCAATGAATTCGTAGGAAAGTTAGCAGCTAGTGTAATAAATAACATATACGGAAAAGAGCGCTTTGAGATTCTAATGACCGAAATCTCATTCGAAAAGAAGCTAAAAAAAAGTAGTAAATAGTTATTATAAATGCAGTTAATCTATAACAAAGACTGATTAGTTATCAATATGTATGAGTTTTTTATTTCTGTAATGTTAAATTACATTTAAAAAAAAAAGATAAATAAAAATAGATCACTGGAGATTAATCGATTGATCTTCGGTTATTTCAATCGAGTACTTTCACCGGAGAATCACCGGTACGCCCCGCCTTGGAAGCAGCGAATAAAAAATTTGTTACTTTATGGTTGCTTGCGGTCCATGCTTGCGACAACGATCGACCACGTGATTTAGCGAAGCCTTATGTCAATCCCATACATTTTATCGTTTGCGGAACTTCGCTATCGCTATTAAAATCTGACTTTGTCTAAAAGGT
>CM031582.1:8543295-8568295 GCA_018467065.1 Ephestia elutella
TGAGCACGGACTGTATGAGCAGGCAGGGCAGCGCTCGGCTGGGCATGGGAGCCAGCCAGTCAGAACATTGTCACTCACATCTAGCAGCAGCTTGAGCACGGACTGTATGAGCAGGCAGGGCAGCGCTCGGCTGGGCATGGGAGCCAGCCAGTCAGAACATTGTCACTCACATCTAGCAGCAGCTTGAGCACGGACTCGCGTATGAGCAGGCAGGGCAGCGCTCGGCTGGGCATGGGAGCCAGCCAGTCAGAACATTGTCACTCACATCTAGCAGCAGCTTGAGCACGGACTGTATGAGCAGGCAGGGCAGCGCTCGGCTGGGCATGGGAGCCAGCCAGTCAGAACATTGTCACTCACATCTAGCAGCAGCTTGAGCACGGACTGTATGAGCAGGCAGGGCAGCGCTCGGCTGGGCATGGGAGCCAGCCAGTCAGAACATTGTCACTCACATCTAGCAGCAGCTTGAGCACGGACTCGCGTATGAGCAGGCAGGGCAGCGCTCGGCTGGGCATGGGAGCCAGCCAGTCAGAACATTGTCACTCACATCTAGCAGCAGCTTGAGCACGGACTGTATGAGCAGGCAGGGCAGCGCTCGGCTGGGCATGGGAGCCAGCCAGTCAGAACATTGTCACTCACATCTAGCAGCAGCTTGAGCACGGACTGTATGAGCAGGCAGGCAGCGCTCGGCTGGGCATGGGAGCCAGCCAGTCAGAACATTGTCACTCACATCTAGCAGCAGCTTGAGCACGGACTGTATGAGCAGGCAGGGCAGCGCTCGGCTGGGCATGGGAGCCAGCCAGTCAGAACATTGTCACTCACATCTAGCAGCAGCTTGAGCACGGACTGTATGAGCAGGCAGGGCAGCGCTCGGCTGGGCATGGGAGCCAGCCAGTCAGAACATTGTCACTCACATCTAGCAGCAGCTTGAGCACGGACTGTATGAGCAGGCAGGGCAGCGCTCGGCTGGGCATGGGAGCCAGCCAGTCAGAACATTGTCACTCACATCTAGCAGCAGCTTGAGCACGGACTCGCGTATGAGCAGGCAGGGCAGCGCTCGGCTGGGCATGGGAGCCAGCCAGTCAGAACATTGTCACTCACATCTAGCAGCAGCTTGAGCACGGACTGTATGAGCAGGCAGGGCAGCGCTCGGCTGGGCATGGGAGCCAGCCAGTCAGAACATTGTCACTCACATCTAGCAGCAGCTTGAGCACGGACTCGCGTATGAGCAGGCAGGGCAGCGCTCGGCTGGGCATGGGAGCCAGCCAGTCAGAACATTGTCACTCACATCTAGCAGCAGCTTGAGCACGGACTGTATGAGCAGGCAGGGCAGCGCTCGGCTGGGCATGGGAGCCAGCCAGTCAGAACATTGTCACTCACATCTAGCAGCAGCTTGAGCACGGACTGTATGAGCAGGCAGGGCAGCGCTCGGCTGGGCATGGGAGCCAGCCAGTCAGAACATTGTCACTCACATCTAGCAGCAGCTTGAGCACGGACTCGCGTATGAGCAGGCAGGGCAGCGCTCGGCTGGGCATGGGAGCCAGCCAGTCAGAACATTGTCACTCACATCTAGCAGCAGCTTGAGGCACGGACTGTATGAGCAGGCAGGGCAGCGCTCGGCTGGGCATGGGAGCCAGCCAGTCAGAACATTGTCACTCACATCTAGCAGCAGCTTGAGCACGGACTGTATGAGCAGGCAGGGCAGCGCTCGGCTGGGCATGGGAGCCAGCCAGTCAGAACATTGTCACTCACATCTAGCAGCAGCTTGAGCACGGACTGTATGAGCAGGCAGGGCAGCGCTCGGCTGGGCATGGGAGCCAGCCAGTCAGAACATTGTCACTCACATCTAGCAGCAGCTTGAGCACGGACTCGCGTATGAGCAGGCAGGGCAGCGCTCGGCTGGGCATGGGAGCCAGCCAGTCAGAACATTGTCACTCACATCTAGCAGCAGCTTGAGCACGGACTGTATGAGCAGGCAGGGCAGCGCTCGGCTGGGCATGGGAGCCAGCCAGTCAGAACATTGTCACTCACATCTAGCAGCAGCTTGAGCACGGACTGTATGAGCAGGCAGGGCAGCGCTCGGCTGGGCATGGGAGCCAGCCAGTCAGAACATTGTCACTCACATCTAGCAGCAGCTTGAGCACGGACTGTATGAGCAGGCAGGGCAGCGCTCGGCTGGGCATGGGAGCCAGCCAGTCAGAACATTGTCACTCACATCTAGCAGCAGCTTGAGCACGGACTGTATGAGCAGGCAGGGCAGCGCTCGGCTGGGCATGGGAGCCAGCCAGTCAGAACATTGTCACTCACATCTAGCAGCAGCTTGAGCACGGACTCGCGTATGAGCAGGCAGGGCAGCGCTCGGCTGGGCATGGGAGCCAGCCAGTCAGAACATTGTCACTCACATCTAGCAGCAGCTTGAGCACGGACTGTATGAGCAGGCAGGGCAGCGCTCGGCTGGGCATGGGAGCCAGCCAGTCAGAACATTGTCACTCACATCTAGCAGCAGCTTGAGCACGGACTCGCGTATGAGCAGGCAGGGCAGCGCTCGGCTGGGCATGGGAGCCAGCCAGTCAGAACATTGTCACTCACATCTAGCAGCAGCTTGAGCACGGACTCGCGTATGAGCAGGCAGGGCAGCGCTCGGCTGGGCATGGGAGCCAGCCAGTCAGAACATTGTCACTCACATCTAGCAGCAGCTTGAGCACGGACTGTATGAGCAGGCAGGGCAGCGCTCGGCTGGGCATGGGAGCCAGCCAGTCAGAACATTGTCACTCACATCTAGCAGCAGCTTGAGCACGGACTGTATGAGCAGGCAGGGCAGCGCTCGGCTGGGCATGGGAGCCAGCCAGTCAGAACATTGTCACTCACATCTAGCAGCAGCTTGAGCACGGACTCGCGTATGAGCAGGCAGGGCAGCGCTCGGCTGGGCATGGGAGCCAGCCAGTCAGAACATTGTCACTCACATCTAGCAGCAGCTTGAGCACGGACTGTATGAGCAGGCAGGGCAGCGCTCGGCTGGGCATGGGAGCCAGCCAGTCAGAACATTGTCACTCACATCTAGCAGCAGCTTGAGCACGGACTCGCGTATGAGCAGGCAGGGCAGCGCTCGGCTGGGCATGGGAGCCAGCCAGTCAGAACATTGTCACTCACATCTAGCAGCAGCTTGAGCACGGACTCGCGTATGAGCAGGCAGGGCAGCGCTCGGCTGGGCATGGGAGCCAGCCAGTCAGAACATTGTCACTCACATCTAGCAGCAGCTTGAGCACGGACTGTATGAGCAGGCAGGGCAGCGCTCGGCTGGGCATGGGAGCCAGCCAGTCAGAACATTGTCACTCACATCTAGCAGCAGCTTGAGCACGGACTGTATGAGCAGGCAGGGCAGCGCTCGGCTGGGCATGGGAGCCAGCCAGTCAGAACATTGTCACTCACATCTAGCAGCAGCTTGAGCACGGACTGTATGAGCAGGCAGGGCAGCGCTCGGCTGGGCATGGGAGCCAGCCAGTCAGAACATTGTCACTCACATCTAGCAGCAGCTTGAGCACGGACTCGCGTATGAGCAGGCAGGGCAGCGCTCGGCTGGGCATGGGAGCCAGCCAGTCAGAACATTGTCACTCACATCTAGCAGCAGCTTGAGCACGGACTCGCGTATGAGCAGGCAGGGCAGCGCTCGGCTGGGCATGGGAGCCAGCCAGTCAGAACATTGTCACTCACATCTAGCAGCAGCTTGAGCACGGACTGTATGAGCAGGCAGGGCAGCGCTCGGCTGGGCATGGGAGCCAGCCAGTCAGAACATTGTCACTCACATCTAGCAGCAGCTTGAGCACGGACTGTATGAGCAGGCAGGGCAGCGCTCGGCTGGGCATGGGAGCCAGCCAGTCAGAACATTGTCACTCACATCTAGCAGCAGCTTGAGCACGGACTCGCGTATGAGCAGGCAGGGCAGCGCTCGGCTGGGCATGGGAGCCAGCCAGTCAGAACATTGTCACTCACATCTAGCAGCAGCTTGAGCACGGACTGTATGAGCAGGCAGGGCAGCGCTCGGCTGGGCATGGGAGCCAGCCAGTCAGAACATTGTCACTCACATCTAGCAGCAGCTTGAGCACGGACTGTATGAGCAGGCAGGGCAGCGCTCGGCTGGGCATGGGAGCCAGCCAGTCAGAACATTGTCACTCACATCTAGCAGCAGCTTGAGCACGGACTGTATGAGCAGGCAGGGCAGCGCTCGGCTGGGCATGGGAGCCAGCCAGTCAGAACATTGTCACTCACATCTAGCAGCAGCTTGAGCACGGACTCGCGTATGAGCAGGCAGGGCAGCGCTCGGCTGGGCATGGGAGCCAGCCAGTCAGAACATTGTCACTCACATCTAGCAGCAGCTTGAGCACGGACTGTATGAGCAGGCAGGGCAGCGCTCGGCTGGGCATGGGAGCCAGCCAGTCAGAACATTGTCACTCACATCTAGCAGCAGCTTGAGCACGGACTGTATGAGCAGGCAGGGCAGCGCTCGGCTGGGCATGGGAGCCAGCCAGTCAGAACATTGTCACTCACATCTAGCAGCAGCTTGAGCACGGACTCGCGTATGAGCAGGCAGGGCAGCGCTCGGCTGGGCATGGGAGCCAGCCAGTCAGAACATTGTCACTCACATCTAGCAGCAGCTTGAGCACGGACTGTATGAGCAGGCAGGGCAGCGCTCGGCTGGGCATGGGAGCCAGCCAGTCAGAACATTGTCACTCACATCTAGCAGCAGCTTGAGCACGGACTGTATGAGCAGGCAGGGCAGCGCTCGGCTGGGCATGGGAGCCAGCCAGTCAGAACATTGTCACTCACATCTAGCAGCAGCTTGAGCACGGACTCGCGTATGAGCAGGCAGGGCAGCGCTCGGCTGGGCATGGGAGCCAGCCAGTCAGAACATTGTCACTCACATCTAGCAGCAGCTTGAGCACGGACTCGCGTATGAGCAGGCAGGGCAGCGCTCGGCTGGGCATGGGAGCCAGCCAGTCAGAACATTGTCACTCACATCTAGCAGCAGCTTGAGCACGGACTGTATGAGCAGGCAGGGCAGCGCTCGGCTGGGCATGGGAGCCAGCCAGTCAGAACATTGTCACTCACATCTAGCAGCAGCTTGAGCACGGACTCGCGTATGAGCAGGCAGGGCAGCGCTCGGCTGGGCATGGGAGCCAGCCAGTCAGAACATTGTCACTCACATCTAGCAGCAGCTTGAGCACGGACTGTATGAGCAGGCAGGGCAGCGCTCGGCTGGGCATGGGAGCCAGCCAGTCAGAACATTGTCACTCACATCTAGCAGCAGCTTGAGCACGGACTGTATGAGCAGGCAGGGCAGCGCTCGGCTGGGCATGGGAGCCAGCCAGTCAGAACATTGTCACTCACATCTAGCAGCAGCTTGAGCACGGACTGTATGAGCAGGCAGGGCAGCGCTCGGCTGGGCATGGGAGCCAGCCAGTCAGAACATTGTCACTCACATCTAGCAGCAGCTTGAGCACGGACTCGCGTATGAGCAGGCAGGGCAGCGCTCGGCTGGGCATGGGAGCCAGCCAGTCGCACAGCACGTTCAGAACGTTGTGCTCCAGGAACGCCAGCTGCAGGTCCTGGAGATCATCATACACATTGTACAGTGGCGCGCAATGAGCACCAGTTGATAAATCCAATCTAATCAGTTAATTAATCCATTTTCTATGGCATTTTCTATACATCCGATAGATAAATAATAGCACGCCACACAATACAATCGTCAGGATAACACACACAGGATAACATTTGTGGTGCTCATATAAAAACGTATTTGTTCTGTTGTGGCCTGATTGTTGCCAGCTGCAGCATTCTGGATGACCAGGGTTTCGTCTTTAGTTTGTTGCGAGCCCATTTTCTTGGCAGATAAATTTAATTACTTGTACACTCGCGTTAAGTCCGAAGCAACATTACAACTGGTAACTTTCCATCGTCCTAATTATGGATTACACGTGTAACATCTCAAATTCGCGGCGCGGGGAAAATTCCATTGGCAGGGTCGCCATGTAAGGTGTGACGTTGGTGGATAAATTGAAACTAGTGAATGCTTGAATAATACTGTCTATATTTGACGGAATATCTGACTATATAATCTGAATATCATCTTTTCCGCTTCCGGTTGTCAGAGAGTAAAGACTGCTAAGACTTGTCTCCGTAAATAAATAAAGTTTATTAGTGACTTACATAGTTTCAAATGTTAAGTGTTGTTGAAACATAACCTCCACGGTCAGCTGTACAGGTACGACATTGAATTTGCTGTAATCACATCACAATCACATCACAAGTCGCATTTTAAAGTCGGCCAACAAGAAACAACCGAAACTTTTTGAAATTGCAATTCATGTTTATAAGAAATACAACCAATAAGAGTAAAATAGGCACTCTTTAACCACATCCCACAAAACATTCGTCACAGCCGGCCGGCGTTTCTATCCACACGTCACACGACTGACAATTGAACGAATGACATGATGTTGACGTTAACAGATTGACACCTCAAGCACAGACACGGAGGCACAGAAATCATTTGTCATACAAACCAAGATAACACATCAGCGCCACCTACAATCATAATTATTGTTTATAAACATACACAAGATTTATTTGAACATCGACATTGTACAACCCATAACAACATACTACTGTCAAACTCACAATAAATAAGTCACACAATTTTTAACACAATCCTAGATCATAGTGTTCATTCTGCCATATAGTGGCGAGAATCCACAACTTCTTGCTTTTGTTAGTCCGAACATCATTCATTAATACCATTTTGCTATTGTAACGGTAGAGGGCACTGTAAAAAATGGATAAGACATGCACAAAATGCAAACAAAGAATTAAATCCAGACAATTCCTAACATGTATTTGCTGCAAGAAATGCTATGATCTTAGTTGTTCTAACACAGAGAAAAGATACTTAATCATGTCACCGGCGCAGAAGGGAAATTGGAAATGCAGCGACTGTCATAAATAATAAAAAAAACAACTAAGAAGAAAAGACTCGGTTGGAATTCACTCAGAATGTGACACTCCAGTGGTGGCAACAATAAATGCTGCGACTTCTCAAACATCGTCAGATATACGAAAAAATAAACCTATTGAGCTACCTGTGGATAAGGCTCAGAAAGACAGTGGTCAAATAAGCTCAACAGACCAAATAAAGTTAGGGCCAGAGATACTGAACACATCAGAGACTAGAAATGTCACGAATCGCAACAAGTGCGTAGTTAATATATCGACTGAGAATTCATTCGATTCATTATCAATGGAAGGCGACGACATGCAGGATGAGACACTTTCTTCCTGAGAGGGACATAAACAGGTCGTTAAAACCAGGAGCATACCTGATCTTAGAGCCTACGATATCCAAAAAATGCAGGACATGCAGAGTACTATTGAAGATCTGGAAAAAAGTTAGCATCGGCGAACTTGGAAATTGACAATATCAACTACGAAAATTCGAGACTTAAGAAAATGCTATCAACTAAAGATCAGAAGATTACCCAACTGTTAGAAATTTGCGGCTCCACTAAGAGGGCTTCCAAAACAAAAATCTCGTAAGAGTATCGACTTAAATTTTGGTGTAGCACAATGTGCGTCTTTCACACACAAATGGCAATAGTAGCATGAATGTTATGTCAGAGAATGTCTATGGGAATGATAGCGATGATCCCAGTATTATCCAGCTCAATGATCGGTTAAGTGAAGTTGACGTAAATTTAAGTGACATTGACAATGACAGTAGCCAAGTGCAGTTAGTGAATAAACATAAACAAACTACCATTGTGGAGACAGATGTTTGCTCACAAAAAAACATCGAGTGTTAATATTAGGCGATCAAACAGCGATAGATTTTAGAAGAATTTTACAAAATCTTCTTGGAAATAAGTTCTTAGTGAGCTCCTTTGTAAAACCAAATGCACAAATTGACCATGTTCTGCAATCTATTGAGCTGTTGTGTAAGAATTTCACAAGTGACGATTATGTGATAGTTCTAGCAGGATCAAACGATACCTGCCTTTTGAAACTGCAATCATTCATGTATTATAAGCTTAATCAAATAAAACGTACAAATATCTTGATTGGTGAGGTGCAAAGTAATAGGTGTTTCAATGAACAGAATTTGAATGGTTTGATTAAGTTTATATGCTCTGTTTTTGGTAATGCAAGGTTTGTATGTCTTAGTAATTCTAAATATAACAATTTTTATAAAGGTTTTAGTAAATTTGATGCATGTAGGTCAATACTCAGAGAAATTTTACAAATCAATTATCATAATAATTACCTCAAATATATAACTGACATTAGGAACTATATCCACAAGTGACGATTATGTGATAGTTCTAGCAGGATCAAACGATACCTGTTTTGAAACTGCAATCATTCATGTATTATAAGCTTAATCAAATAAAACGTACAAATATCTTGATTGGTGAGGTGCAAAGTAATAGGTGTTTCAATGAACAGAATTTGAATGGTTTGATTAAGTTTATATGCTCTGTTTTTGGTAATGCAAGGTTTGTATGTCTTAGTAATTCTAAATATAACAATTTTTATAAAGGTTTTAGTAAATTTGATGCATGTAGGTCAATACTCAGAGAAATTTTACAAATCAATTATCATAATAATTACCTCAAATATATAACTGACATTAGAAACTATAAACAAAACTCAAATATGCCACTATGTCGCACTTATAATAGTGATAATGTCGAAGTCGTAAACACACAAAGTGTGTGCTTCGGCACTCAAACTGAGGAGACATTTTTTCATGACTAAAGTTTTAATAGATAATGTAGATGTAAGCCATGAGGAATTTCAGACTATTCATATTTTTCATCAAAATGTGTGCGGACTTAATAACCAAAAAAGATGACTTAGATTTATATATTGAAGAATTAGATAATAAAATTGACTTTTTGTGTATTAGTGAACATTTTCTAAATGACGAATTAGTGTCTTTTACTTAGTTTTAGAAACTTTAACGTATCAGCTTTCAACTGTAAGATAGATCAAGAAACGAGGAGGAACTATAATCATGGCTAATAAGGATAGAAATACTGAAGAGTTATCAATGGGAAAAAAATTGTATAAAAAAGACATCTTTGAAGTATGCTGTGTAAAAGACATAGCAACGGGCATCTGCATATGTTGTTGCTATAGAACGCCCTATGATACTAATTTTGACGAGTTCATTGATAGGATGGATTCCCTCCTAGAGCATTTCTTTAACAAAAAATGCATTATCTGTGGTGATTTTAATGTTAATTTATTGCTAGAAACTAACAAAAAAAATGAATTTTTTAAACTTATTAATGCGATACAATTTTAGACCATTGGTAAACTCAAGTACTTTCAAAAGAAATGATTTGCAGTCTTGTGTAGATAATGTACTTACTAACTTAAGTGATGAGCAAATAACTGGTTGCACGGTTGATTTAAATGGGCTTTCAGATGGGCATGCTGGCTTACTATGTAGCATAAAAGTTGAAGCCAACAATAAAATTACCAAAACTGTTTTTAAAAAAATAAAAAAAAAAGGATTTTTTTTAATAAAAGGAATAATCTAACTTTCAGACATAATATTTTAAAACAAAATTGGTCTACATTAGGTATAAATGGATTTATCAAAACTTTTAATGAACTGTTTAGGGATAGTTTTACGGTAAAAAATTTACAAATAAAGATTAACAAAGACAATACATTAAAGTGGCTGCGCGGCTACTGTCATTGTCAATGTCACTTAAATTTACGTCAACTTCACTTAACCGATCATTGAGCTGGATAATACTGGGATCATCGCTATCATTCCCATAGACATTCTCTGACATAACATTCATGCTACTATTGCCATTTGTGTGGCGACGCACGTTGTGCTACACTAAAATTTAAGTCGATACTCTTGAGATTTTTGTTTTGGAGTCTTCTTAGTGGAGCCGCAAATTTCTAACAGTTGGGTAATCTTCTGATCTTTGATTGATAGCATTTTCTTAAGTCTCGAATTTTCGTAGTTGATATTGTCAATTTCCAAGTTCGCCGATGCTAACTTTTTTCCAGATCTTCAATAGTACTCTGCATGTCCTGCATTTTTTGGATATCGTAGGCTCTAAGATCAGGTATGCTCCTGGTTTTAACGACCTGTTTATGTCCCTCTGGTGAAGAAAGTGTCTCATCCTGCATGTCGTCGCCTTCCATTGATAATGAATCGAATGAATTTTCAGTCGATATATTTACTATGCACTTATTGCGATTCGTGACATTTCTAGACTCGGATGTGTTCAGTAGCTCTGGCACTAACTTTATTTGGTCTGTTGAGCTCATTTGACCACTGTCTTTCTGAGCCTTATCCACAGGTCAAGATAACCAAGGGTCTAAAAGGTATCTAGTAAGATGAAAAGATTTCTTTGCTCAGCTAACGGTAATGCAAACATGAATCCATCAATCCTTCACTATAAAAATAAATATATGACATTGTACAGAAAAGTAATAAGGTGACAGGCAAAAGAAATTAGCAGTACAAGATAAAATTAAAACATCAAGTAATATCTCTAAAGATGTGTAGGAAAATTATAAACAGACACCGGAACAAAAAAGAATGTAAAGAACGGCCAAAACTTTTCCCTTAATCTCAACAATAAAAATGTTGTAAATCCAGAGCAAATTGCTGAAATATTTTTGCTAATCAATTTCCAGATCAGCGTGTTGACCCTGTTAATATCTACTGATTTGGCTATGACCTACCTTTAAAAATACCGTTAAAGAGGTACATACCAATATGACTTTAGAGGCAACAACGTCTGATGAAATTAGAAAAATTGTAAGAAAAATGCCATCTAAAAAATCATGCATGGCTATGACGACGTACCTATCACAGTAATTAAAGACAACTTAGATATATTATCCTGAACCCCTCAGTTATTTCTTTAATCAATGTTTGGAAAGCGGGAATTTTTCCTGGAACAATTAAAAGTGGCAAAAATAATACCAGTTCACAAAAAAGGGATCCAAACACTGATCCACAAATGTACAGACAAATATCTTTGTACTTTACTATTATGTCTAAAATTTTTGAAAAAGTTAATAAAAATCCGTCTGATAAAACACCTCAATAAAAATAATATTCTTGACTCAAAGAACAAGTTTGGAAGTTTTACCAGGCAAATATAGGAACTACGCAAGACGCTATTGAAAACCTGATTTATGATATTACTAGTCTCATTAATAAAAAACTTAAGAGTAGCTGGTACGTTTTTGGATACTGAGTTCTGCCTTCGATACAGTCAATCACAATTTATTGTTAAAAAAGCTTGAGTATTATGGAGTGAAGAAGATTCTGCACACAAACTGCTTAGTTCGTATCTTTATAAACGGAAAATGTTTGTTGAAATCAGCAATACAGGAAACGATGGCAATGCAAAGATAATTAAATCTAAAATTAAGAACTGTAAAAACAGGAGTGCCTCAAGGATCCATATTGGGGCCTATACTCTTCATAATATTCATAAATGACCTTATTGACCATGTTAATAATAAAATTCCTGACTCTAAACTAATAGTTTATGCAGATGATACAAATGCAATTGTTTCAGCATCAGATTTGCCACAACTAAATATAAAAAATTGAACAAATAATAAGTGTCTTATCATGACTGGTTTTGTGCAAACAATTTGAGAAATCAATGCTAGCAAGACTAATGTTATGTTAATTCGGACTAATTACAGAGATAATGATACTCTCAATGTAAATATACACAAAATGAGAAAGCTCAAAATACTTGCAGTTGTGAAATTCTTAGGAGTCTATATTGATGAGTATTTAAACTGGAAACTTCGGAGCTAGATGACGTTGAAGAAAGAAAATTAACTCTTGGCGTGTTATGTTTTAAGGAGTCTGAGAGATGCATAGAATATCAAATCATCTCAAATTGAGTGTATTTCGCTTTAGTAGAGTCCAAGTTACGTTATAGTGTACTTTATTAGGGGGTAGCTATGACTATAACATGGACAAAGCATTTGTGATGCAAAAAAGAGCTATTAGGACTATGTGTCGTATATCCCAACAGACCTCCTGCAGAGAATACTTTAAAAATTAGGAAGTACTTACCGTTCCCAGTTTATATATCCTGGTACTTTTAACATATCTTGCTAAGCATATACGTAGACATGAAAACGAAGAAACCCAGAGACACCAACGAGAATCAACCAGAAGAAAAGACTTGGTAACGGCTGAAGTACCAAAGTGTTTGAACACTATCAAACAGAGATCCCTTTTCACAAATCCATGAAATTTTTTAATAACTTACCAATTGATCTTAAATCATTATTATATAAAGGCAGAATTTAAAGATAAACTCCAAAGATTTTCTTCTGGACAAAATGTTATTGATTCAATAGAGGAATTTTTATAGAGGTGACATGACACAGAATTACTACTTGGACTAAATTTAATTTGAATCTAACTTGACATTTTACTAATTTAATTTTAATTTATTTATATTTGCTATTTTATTTATTTTTATTGCGTACTCTATTCAATAATAACTTTTAATTTCAATTATTAATAACGTTTTAACTATTTGATTATGTATTTTTGATATTGTATATTTCAACACAAATTTTGTTTTTGTACCGAATATAAATGAATTGAATTGAATATAATGTAAATGGTACAAAGAGTATACAATTAGTTATAGAAGGTTAAATAGGTGTAGTATAGGTACTTAATCTATACCTCACATCCAGCTATAGCTACAAAGTACGTGGATGCAGTGTGGATCCTTTAGATAGGTACTTTACATCTGTAATGCGAAATCGTGCTAAGTATAGTAACGTTTATCTATTACGAGTATAAAAGTTACTTTAGGCTTTTAAAAATTTATTCAAGGTTTACATGATGATTTTACTTTGAAAATCAAAATTTTATTACAAGTCCCTGTTGCGATGTTTTGATTTAAAAAAGGACTAGATAGTTTGAGGAACTAGGCAAGTAAGTCCCTTACCTTCTTAATGAGCTGCGACGGCATGGCGGCCTTCAGCATGGACACCTTCTGCACGGCCGGCTGGTTGCGGCGGTTCAACTCGCAGTCCTGAGCACAAACACACGAACACTCTCCATTATCTGTTCAGACAAACGATGATTTTGACAACTGTCAAGGTTGAGAAATACAGATCCTTATCTTTACTAAAGGCCTATTTAGACGGTGCAAGTGTGATCTCTTTATCTAAGGCGATTTGACTGTGGAGTTGACCATGAGACTCTCTCTTGCTCAAAGCTCTCTCAGTACGGTCACAGATTACTTGAAACTATACAGATGGAAAGCTTCCTAAGAGACTGACAAAATTCATCACCCTATTCTTACAGGAATGACTATTTCATACTTGGTTCATTGAAAATAAACATATTATTTCTTTTATTTTTGGTATCATTGAAAGAAAAACTGAGTTTAACATTGAAAGTGTACTTAATCTACTTAAGTTATTATTACTTACGGAGTATTTCCGAGTCGAATAGCGAAAACTCCCGAATTTCAAATTGGATTCAGTAGTTTTTGAAAATCACGAAAGAAGGTCCAATCTATATCTATACCTTTCATTGAAATCCTTTTGCCGTTCAGGCACAAAAAACGGAAACATAGGTAGACTTAAGTATTACCTACTCCAACATACCGTATGTGTTCGCATTTATAATACCATGTACTAGGATAATTCAATCACAAATAGGGTAATTAGTCACCTATATAGGTACCTATGTATATAAGTCAATCATCTAGGACATAAATCTCTTATTAAGTATATAAAACAAGCTTTAGCCTGCGGCTTCACTTACGCGTGAATTTCCCCACGGGAACAGTGTTGCTTTTTTTTACTCGGAATGAAAGGTACCCCTAAAGTGTCCTGCTCAGTACCATATGTACTCTTACATATATGCGATTGAGAAATTTCAGTAAGATTGGTTCAGTAGATAAAGCGCGTGAAGAGGTAACCAACAATTAAACTCACTTTCGCAATATTAGTTAGGATATGCTAACGGTATTATGATTACATACCTACCTATGTCAAATCCGCGGGAAAAGATACCTATTAATTTTAAAAATATGTTTTTCTATGTTTGTTCACTATTTTAAAACACAAAACGATACGGCCGAAAAAGAAACAAGTCAGTAAGCGCTGCGCGAACACGACATCGACAGCGCGCAGTGAGCGCGCGAACCCTGACATATACGCACCCGGCGAAGGTGGCGCCAAACCAGTTTAAACCGGTTTGGCGCTGTACGTGACAGCGCGTGTGTGCGTAAGCACCTCGCGGTATCAAGCTTGTAGTAGTGTACTTATTTGAAGCGCTTGTACTCGTGAAGCTTACTCCTCTGTACCCTTTTACCGCTTGTCACTAAATCAAAAATAGAACTAATAAAATCTTATTTAAGTGATAGGCTGCAGACTGTAGACCTAAATAACGTAAAATCTAAAAAGGATCAAAAAGTTATGGAGTTGGCGTACCTCAAGGTTTTCAATTATAGGACCTTTCCTTTTTTAGTCTATGTCAACGACCTGCCTTATATGGTTGAGAAACAGGCTGGTATAGTGTTGTTTGCTGATGACACGTCTTTAATTTTTAAGACTGACCGCCATAGCGAAAATGTGGATGCTGTGAACAGCACTTTGTCTGCTATATCAGACTGGTTTCTTCTGCTAATAACCTGATGCTTAATGCAATTAAGTCCCATTGCATTAAATTTACGCTTTCTAATGTTAGGCAGGCCCATGTTGATATCAATATAAATAGTAATAAGTTAGAGTTCATTGAAAGTACCACATTTTTTGAGGAATAACATTAGATTCTAAATTACTAAATGCGGTGCTCACATTTCTAATTTGTCTAAAAACTGAGCTCCGCGGCTTATGCTTGTAATCAGACAACTGACGGATGTGGCAACTGCTAGGTTGGTTTATTTTAGTTATTTCCCATAGATTCAATGGGTCGTATGGCCTATTACTTTGGGGATGCAGCAGCCGACATACAAACAATTTTTATACTTCAAAAAAGAGCTATTCGTTTTATTTACAGATTAAGAAAAAGAGATTCACTCAGAGATTTCTTCAAAGATATTTAAACCTTACCATCCCAATATATTTTTGATAACATTATAGTAGTAACAGCATCCAGTTAGTAAGTACTGTGGTCAAAGTTTCGACAGCACACCTTTTCCTACTGGAGTGGTATTGTGATCGAGTATCAGCTAAATATCTTTACTTTCTTTACTAACATAATATTAAGTCAAATTGTTACTAACATAAAGTGGATCTTGTTATCTGAATAAAAATCATTTTTATTTATTATTATTATTATGCATGTCAGGAAAAATGAAACTGCGAAACAAACATAACTTGTACGTTCCAGGGCACAGCCTGGCTAGGGTTAGGAAATCATTTGTGGGAAACTGTACACGCTATTATAATAAAATACCGAAATCAGTCCTTGATATGCCTGATAGGAAATTTAAACATTATATTAAGGAGACACTTTGTAAGAAGGCATATTATACGACGGATGATTATGTAAATGACAAAAATGCGTGGCCCGAGCCTGGTACAGTGACCTCCTATGACTGTCATGTTACTCTCTAGGTCCATTGTGTACTTTTACTTTTTCAGTGACATTTTATTAATTTATAAATTTTACATTTCATATAGTCATTTAATTGTAAGACATATGTTACAGTGACGTCTTTGGAGAAAATGCAGCAGTGGAGTTTGTTGCGCCGCCTCTTCTCCACTTGCGCTTTGGAGGCGGTGGTAACCTTAGCTTTAAGTAATTTTATGACGTCAACTAACAAAAAAACAAGAATGTGACGATTTATATGTGCTATTTTTAAGCCTATATAAATAAAAATAATTGACTTTGACTTTGACTTTGACTTCCTATATATTTCAAACTGACGTGTTTTTTAAATATATGAAACATACAGATCTACAATATATTTATTTAAGGGTGTCTAGATGCTAACCAGTGATAATGCATCGTGCTTGAGTGTCATTTCGTGTCCGATGAGCTTTACAAAACGACCAAGCCAAGAAGACCTATCACATCCTACTTCATAAAGGCTACAGCCGGTCTTGATCACTTGGCCAGCTTAACCGTCGAGCTTTGCACAGTTGAAAGAATCTTTTGATCCCCGGCCGACAGTTTTAACCTGTTTTAAATAAGATTGCTGTGGGTTACATGTTTCTTTTTTTACGATAAAGTTTGTTTACAATAATTTATTATAGAGCACAGAACTGATGCGGTCCTCATAACAATATACTTTCCTAATTAATGCATGGACAACAATTCTTTAAGAAAATAAAACGAAAAAAAGAAAATTCTTTATTCTGCAAAAAAACATACAACAACAATTCTACTAGTACAACTAATCTTAGTATAAAAGGTTACAAAGAGAATACTGCCGAAAATATTACAGCTCAGCTTTGTGGCATAAGCTACAAAGCTGGTTTTCGGCTGTACACAGGGATCTGGTATTTCATGTTTTCCTCCTGTTTTAATTGATATCCCAATTGATAAAAAACATAAATTGAGTCCCTGTGGTGAAACGTCCGTAAATACTGCTGTTGCTGTATAAATATTTTGTTCGTGTTCGTGACACACAAACAGACCGCTAACAGTCTCTGTTATTTTTTGATAAACACAACTTCCTTGTGTGCGTGTGATGTGTTGTTTTATCTATTGTGTCGTATGCCTGTTGGAGTTTCTTGCGCGTCTAGTCAATACCCTTCGCTGACTTCTATCTTTGCCATATAGTTTAACTGCAGCCAACAAAGCCCAATGCCATTGGAGTGTAAACCGAAGCTGTTTTGAATATTTATACCGACCACACGTTTCATTTAAGAGCACGAATGGAAAAGCAATAGTGCACTTTCAGCACAATGCGGACGTGTTATTCTTAGCACGAAATGTTGGGAAAGCCTTTCTTTCCCCTGCTATTTCTCTGAAACACGATACAAAGCTCCTTTGCTGCAGTGTAGATCACGTAAATAGTGAAAATCTTATTGCAACACGTAATTAAGGGGAACCTGTTGCTTTTACTACTTATTTTGTTGTTATATGCTCATCGTAACTGATATTATAAATGCGAATGTGAGTTTTTTTGTTTGTTTGTTTGTTACCTCTTCACGCTTCATCTACTGAACCAATCTCCCTGAAATTTCGCATACACATAGTTAGAAATACTGAGAAGGACAAAGGCTACTTTTACTCTTGGGAAAGAGTTGTTCCCGTGGAAAATTCACGCGGACGAATGTTTCATGCATAGAGGTAAAGAAAAACGGATGTTTTGAAATCAACATGTCTGCGGCTGCTGGCCAATTTAGCCTGGGTGAATAAAACGACCCAAACACCGAGTATTCAAGTATCAAACACATGTGAAAATTGTTCAGAAATGGTTTTGAATTGATTATTTTTCTGTTGTGATCAATGTGAGGAAGAATTCTGAACTAAGTTTTATAAGGCTAAATTTGAGACAAATTTTACTACGAAACGTTTACGATATCAATCACATAAAACTGTGTTGTGTGATATGTGATTGATAATCACATATAACACTTCACACTAATACATAAATGCAAAAGTTTGGTTGTGAGTAAGTTTGTTAATCATAATTAAGTAAAGTTAAGTATAAATTGTTAACACTTAACTCCTTGGTTGGTACCTACCCCTGTTTACTCAATCAAACGAAGTAAGAAACTTGATAGCCGTACAAATTTTTCAGATGAACAAACTTGTGAAGAGGCTATGTAAGGCTTCGTAAAAACGTGGCTATTCAATAAAATGTCGGCAAGGGTCGAAAATTTTCTATCAGTCCTACCCTTTTCAAGAGCTATCTGTAAAACATTTTAACACAAATTAGTGAAAAAATGTATCAAAACAAAGAATTCTATGTATGTTTCGACAAATACCAATCACTTAAAAAAAAAAACAGTTAAAATCATACTCCTTTCACTTCCTCGTAGTCAGGTAAAAATCAAGAATTTAAAAGTTCCCAGCGCCAGAAATCTAACAAGTTAAATAAAAAAAACGAAAATAGCACCGAGCAAATACCGCTTAGGAGTCAATTGAAACATATTGTATCGTTAAAATAAAGGGTAAAAGATCAAAGAGTCATACAAGGGCAAATTCAAAACATTCTGAGGACTAAGCAGATGCCACCCACGCACGCAAAAAGCCGAAACAAGCCGAATGGCCCCATTAGACAGGAGATATCAAAATGATAAGATCGTAAATTCCAACATTGAGGAAACGGCAAAATGTGAAAGAACTTGATATGAGGTCGTGATAAAAAAGTTTTACTTAGTACCGTTTTGGGAACAGATCAAAAATTCCGACTGGAACTAATTGTTTTCAAAATAAAGTAGATACTAGGGTGGAGCGCGGATGTATGGGGAATATTTTTTTTCTTTATTTTGAATTCTAATAGTGAGGGATTTATGTCTTGTCTGAAATTAATACTATATGTTAATTTTGATATAAATTTAACAACATCTTTTGTCTCCGCACCGACTTCAAAGTTTTAAAAATTTAGAAAAATTTGCTTTATCTGTGAGACCTTTTATTGACATGTGTTTGGGTTCAAATTATGTAAATTAACACAAAATAAGTTAATTAAGCATACAATATTATGTTTTAATGAAAAAAGTATAAAAAATTACATTAAAAAAATTAAATTATTTTGCTCTAAAATTACACTTGGTGTCAAATTTCGGCATTTTCTCTCTTTATTCTAATTCAGCCTGTATGGCTCTCAATTGAGATGTTTTAGTGTAATGTTAAGTGGCTACTTCATCTGTGATCTTCACAGCTCATTCAACCGATTGCATGGGACACGGAAGTCACGAGAATAACAGCTGATTCTCGCCACCAAACTGTACTATACTGCCAATTTCTGCAGTCGTAACTTGTATGAAAAATTGTGGCTAGATATAATCGTTTTGCCAATATATTATTTCTATATCATTTAAAATATTGAAATTAATATCTGCCACTACAAAAAATCTTAGGGTTGTTGATGTAGAAATACTGCGTGCCTTCAAACTACGACGAGCATCCAAATCGCGTATTTGCTTCTGCGTGACAAATAACATAGCCAGAAAATATTGTCTTTGTACAAAAAATAGCCATTTTTTGGGTTCTAATATGCTTTCTAAATCTTCTAGAAGGTATCGTGTACATAATTATGTTAAAAAGAGACCGAGAACCATCTTAACTCTGATGGTTTTTCTTTTAATACAGAACCACAATGGAGCATATAGTTTCACAATTAATGTAGCCGAAATGATCAGGCCAAGTGATGATTTTTCCGTCGCTATATAAACCTAACAGTCAATTTTTACTTTTCAGTCAACGGGCATGCGACTATTTAACTGTAGACGTATCGTAAAGCCTAAATCTTCGGGAGAGTTGCCTGAAATTATTGCTGATACGTACAAAGATCTGTGAATATTTCTGGGAGCTTATTTCTTTACAATCAATAACATTTGCTCACGTTTTGGCACTTTCTTATATCTTGGACAATTGTATTGAGTAAAATCTTTGCATTTGCAAGCCAAAATATCAAAAAACATCATACTATCCCGTCGAAAACTTTTCAAGTCTGCAGATGAAATTCATTTGATGGACATGAGCAGTTTTTACATTTTTTATTATGTGCTGATAACAAATAAATATCTCTGGAAAGTATTACTGTTGGTATGAATGCAGTAAGCCATAAATATTTAATTTTTTATGACAAACTTAGCAATTTCCGAAAATATAGGCTGTTTTTTTGACGTTCTTATAGTTAACCTCGTCAACTCTTAAAACTTCATATATCTTTGTAAGTTGGTAAAACATTTGACTTTAACATACAAAAATCATTAATTAATGGACACATTACAGGCACTCCGAGCCTTTTCCATTATAGTACTAAGAATTTATACGATATTTGTCAAAAAAATTGTCAAGCGCGTTTTCAATTATTCATGCGAAAACTGACCCTCCTTGCACTCCCGTACTCTTCTCTTTACGTAGTATTGCACCTTGTTTATTATTTTTTATCGAAAATAGAGGATTTTACCTTTATGAAATTAATATGAATTATACATATATTTGTCATTTTAATAAAATTAAAAATCTACAAACTTGAGTCTAAAATCGACTATTCGTAAAAGTTCAATGACCTTGCGGAGACGGTTACCCTATTTTTTTAAATAATATTTTAAATGTGTATGTTTGAGACCAAAAGGCATAAACTTTCACTATTAGAAATTTAAAATCAGAAAAAAAGTAATTTCTGCTCCACCCTAGTAGATACTTTAGGTACCTTGCCTGTCCTTCCTCGTCATATTTTATAGTGGTTAGGTACTTGATAAAATGAAGTTAAAAATGTTGGAGATTTCTAAACAGCTTGCGGTGAGCAAGCTGTTTAGTAAATCTCCAACATATCATAGATATTTAAATTCAGAATAATACTAAAAGCCAATTTAAAAAACAATTCAAGGTTATTTTTATTACGTTTTTGGTAATCAACGGTATCGTCTTTCTTCTTAATTTTACTTTCAGTTTTGCGTTTCGGAATTATTCGTCACAGTCAACACAAATGAGTACGATTTGTCTTTATTTACTTTCTTCAATCAAATAACCAAAGCCACTCATTAGTCCGCGTCGAGGCTCGGCCTTCTCATTGCTAGGAAGTTGTTTTATCGACCACAGGAAAAGTCTTTATTACGTAAACCTGGGAGTAAACAGTTAAACATTATATAAAATTCTTCCGTTACTGAGTAACTGACGGACAACGCGTAGCTAAAACTACTGGTAGTATGAAGCTGAAAGGCATGCATGTACTTTAGGGATGTCGAGTAGCCGTTGTAATAAAATATGACGCGGGAGAGAGTACAACAAATATAACACTGTATAGGAGTACAAAGTCAAATAACGATAATATTCAGTTTATTTGTATTCACTATTTTCGGTATAAAAACACAAATGTAATAAAATTGAGGACATTAGACCTATATGGTCCGCGTTGCAAGGGCTAGCCTGGCAGTAGTCTGTATGTGCGATTTTGCACCGTTGCTAAAATGTAACGGTGACGTTACATCATCCTAAGAGAGGATTTCTCGATATTCCTACAGGAAAAAAATATACTTAACCCTTTCAGCACCAAGTCGAATAAAACATTTTAATGTCCATTTCGCCAATGAAATGTATGTTTCTGTGTATGCGATGTAGACGAAATGGAACCAAAAAATGTTGTTGACGCCGACGAAGGCGGTTAAAGGATTAATATATTTTTTTAGCTTTCAAACGCATATTTATGATATGAGATATGTATGGCTTTATTTATGTATAAAGGGTATATGGAAAATATACTGCATTTTTTATTGAGGATAATGTAAATCCATAGCCCGCCTTCTCTCCCCCACGAGAAACAGGCATGATGTTATGTATCTATAAAGGGCGGCCAATAATTTATATGGCAGCTTTAAATAACATACTATGACTACTCTTAGTACAGTACAGCTCACAGGTACAACCTATGTTCAGAAGCTGGCAGGAAACAAATGAAGCCTGTAATATACTTACTTTATAATGCTAATATTCCCTCGGATAAGCAGTTTATGCAGAATTTCGTACTAAGGAAAACGTAGCTTATGGGTATGAGCTGGCTATCGACAGCGCTTGCGCTTACCAAGTATTAGCCCGATAACCAATATGAATAAATTTATCGTTGGCAAAAACATAACTTAGACTAACTCCGATGTGCTTAATATTTTAAATTAAATTTTCAAAAGATTCTTGGGGATTTTTTAAATCAATTTCAATTCTGAGCAACGGAGTATATGTACTTTTTTTTAGTCTGTCAACGAATAAACAAACATAATTGTAGGAGTTGGCTACGGCTGACGTGAGAGTGTGTAATAAATAAACTTTTTTTCGCATCCATACTAATATTATAAATGCGAAAGTTTGGATGTGAGTTTGTGAGTTTGTGAATTTGTGAGTTTGTGAGTTTGTGAGGATGTTTGTTACTCAATCACGCAAAATCTACTGGACGGATTTCGATGAAATTTGGTACAGAGGTAGATAATGATCTGGAATAGCACATAGGCTACTTTTTATCCCGGGAAAAAGCACTGTTCCCGTGGGAAATTCACGCGGGCGGAAGCCGCGGGCAAAAGCTAGTATTACATAAAAGCTGTTTCGAAAAGAAACAAAACTACAAAAGCCACCCGGCTCCTGTCAAGCCCACATACCCTTATCTTTTGATTTCGGACTACAATCTTTCCGCCTTGTCTATCAAAGCTAGCGCAACTGCGGGTAATTTACAAAGAATTGTGCATGAAACATGTTTAATTTTATAGCTAATTTCTTTTTGATGTTGATCTTTCCTCTCGTTTTCATGCAATCTGTGTGAGCAATATCGTGTTTTTCTTTTTCAATTCAGAGCTGTAGTTCTAAAGACAACAAAAGCAATCAATCAAACTTCTTCTCAAATTCTATAACAATAGACGCCATGCCCGATGCAGTCTCTAGTATAGATTGACCACGCATGAACTTGCGAATTGATAATTTTCTTTTAAACTTTGTAAACAGAGAATACTTTGCATGTTTATTTAATCACGATATCGACGACGGGCCATTAAACCACTTTGACTTATCATCTCAGTGATTTATATAAAAGCTTCTGTATCACTAACTTTTTAAAGGTAGTATTTTTATACAGGCTAAGGTCGTGAATACCTTCTGTCCATCATGTGATGTGAGAAGGGTCTTATATTAAAAGGCAGCTAGATGGACAACAGAACTACATTGTATTATCCCTGAAAAAGATTTCTTTTTTTAGAAATCTTATACTTATATGACGCAGTTACGAAAAAGTATTGTTGGGGCTGGGTATTATTACAGTAATACAAGATAACTAAAATATTGTTCAACTTATTTGTATGCGGAAATTTGGGACACATTTAAAATTATTATATTGCTAAAAACAGCAATACGCTAGGTAATTTTTTTCCCAATTTCGAATCCTTATATTACAATGCAATAATTACTATCGCTCTGGCCCATGTTACTCGGGTATAAAGTAGCTTTCTATTGTTGAAAGAATTTTTGAAATCTGTATAATAGTTCCGCAGTTCAGTAGTTTGCAAGTTTTGAGTTTGTTTGTAGGGGTGAGTACCCCTACAAACAAACTCAAAAACTTGCAAACACTTCCTCTTTATATATTAGTGTGATATTTATCATAAAATAAATTCTGTTATTTACAGAATTGCGAAAGTCATACTATTCCGATTTATGTAATATTATCAGAAGTAAATTCCATTTACCAATATCTCGTGAACGTGTGAATAATACAGTTTTCCTGTATCATTTTGCCTTCCCAGACCAATCACTAAACAGGGCATGTAGCAATATCTTTTTATCACAAAAATATATTTCACAAAATTTTTTCCCAATTTTTTCTGGTGTGTTCTTCGAGCAACAAGGACAGTCCGTGTTGCTCTATGGGTGTGTTCGATTAGGAAAATTTAGTCAATTTATTGTAACGGATGTGAGTTCGCTCGTTACGATAAATCTGTGTGATTTGACCCATCGAAATACAACTGTGCGTTAGTACATGATATGTCTTTTTGTGTGGTAGAGCCACGCTACTGGCCAAATTTTTGCTAGTAGCATGAATGGGCCGGCTCGTCCGGGGAAGTACCACCCTCTCACAGAAAATCGACGTTTGAGTAGAAGTTGCCTTAACACTTTCTATGCTTCGTTCGGTGAGTGAGAGAACCGGAGGCTCCACCCCCTTCCCCCACCCCTCAACATGCGGGCAGCTGGAATTTAATAGTAGAGTACCCCAGGAGGGTACCGGTACGTTAAGCATACAGGGAGAATCCCTCCCTGAGCATTCTTGCTTGGGCTGCCCTACGTACTCTGGGGGAGGGCAAAATCCCGCTCGTCATTGCTCAAGATATGGTTACATTTGGCACCCCCTCCATGCACACCATGTCCATCTGTGCAATATCAGGGGTATTCACTCAAACCTCAACTCTGTCCACTACCATCTGGAGGCAGAAAAGCCTGCTCTTATTCTTTTTGACGGAAACCCAGATATCGTCTCCAGCGGATACGTCATACCTACATTATCCTGGCTACAAAATCGAGCACAAATTCGTGCCAACACGCTGGCGTATGCGTATTTGTCAGGGACGATGTCTGGTGTTCGCCGTCTATGCAATCTTGAAGGGCAAAGACTTGTCCACTCTATGGCTTCGTGTTGATTGCGACGACCACCCTCGCGTCTACGCTTGCCTCCTACAGGTCCCATAGTGGTGATGCCGAAACCTGACCGACTCATGGAGCATATTGGCACTGCAACGGAACTATATGCTGCGACAGATTCCATCCGGCGGAAATAATAATTCTTGGGGACTTTAACGCCCGAACCATATAGAATGGCTCCAATCGGGAAAAACCGATCATGCGGGTAGATCTGTCTTCACGCCTTTGCCGCGGCCTATAGTCTGTCTCTTGTGATGGGTTTCGTAGCCCCCACACGCATACCTGATGTGGAAGGCCATACGCCCTCACGGCTTGATCTCCTGCTGACTTCCCATCCGGATGGCTATGTAGTAATTCTGTTGGTGCCCCTATTGGCCTACATCAGACCATTGCCTAATCCGGAGCATGGTGCCATCCACGTGCAAATTACGGCCTCGTTCCGCCGGCTGTCGCCGTGTCTGGCACTTCAAGTCAGCAGATTGGGATGGGATGCGGACCTTATTTCTTCATCCTACCCCTGGGGCGAAGTTTGCTTCTCGCTTCGGGATGCTTCTGCCGTTGCCGACTCTGTTGCTGATGTGATATCGCAGGGCATGGAACTTTTTCGTCCCAAGTTCTGTTGTGCCCGTCGGTGGCAAGTCCCAGCCTCTGGTTTGACCGCTCTTTTGCAAA